>JARGCV010000423.1:1650000-1659688 GCA_034064705.1 Bothrops alternatus | reverse complement strand
CCCCTTCTAAGTCATGCAGGCATACGCCTCTTCTTGTTGTCTAGATTGCCATCTTTTGTTTATCTTCACCTTTGTGTTGTTTTACTGCTATGCTTCTGTGTTTTTGTTTGGAGATCAACCTGGAATCACTGGGCCTTGGGCAATGTGAAAATTTAATAAAGAGGAGGGGAGAGGGAGAGGGAGAGGAGGAAGAAGAGGGAAAGGGAGGGGAGAGGAGAGAGGAAAAGAAGAAGGAAAGAGAGAGGGAGAGGGAGGGAAGAGGAGGGGAAAGGAGAAGGAGAGGGGGAGGGGGAGGGGGAGGGGGAAAGGGAAAGGGAGTGGAGAGGGAAAGGGAGAGGGGGAAAGGACAAGGAGAGGGAAAGGGAGGGGAGAGGAGAGGGAAAGGAGAGGGAAAGGGAGGGGAGAGGAGAGGGAAAGGAGAGGGAAAGGGAGGGGAGAGGAGATAGGGAAAGGAGAGGGAAAGGGAGGGGAGAGGAGATAGGGAAAGGAGAAGGGGAGAGGGAGGGGAGGGAGAAAGGAGAAGGAGAGGGGGAAGGGGAAGGGGAAAGGGAGTGGAGAGGGAAAGGGAGAGGGGGAAAGGACAAGGAGAGGGAAAGGGAGGGGAGGGGAGAGGGAAAGGAGAGGGAAAGGGAGGGGAGAGGAGATAGGGAAAGGAGAAGGGGAGAGGGAGGGGAGGGAGAAAGGAGAAGGAGAGGGGGAAGGGGAAAGGGAGTGGAGAGGGAAAGGGAGAGGGGGAAAGGACAAAGAGAGGGAAAGGGAGGGGAGGAGAGAGGAAAAGAAGAAGGAAAGAGAGAGGGAGAGGGAGGGAAGAGGAGGGGAAAGGAGAAGGGGAGGGAGAAGGGGAGGGAGAAAGGAGAAGGAGAGGGGGAGGGGGAGGGAGAAAGGAGAAGGAGATGGGGAGGGGGAGGGGGAGGGGGAAAGGGAGTGGAGAGGGAAAGGGAGAGGGGGAAAGGACAAGGAGAGGGAAAGGGAGGGGAAAGGAGAGGGAAAGGGAGGGGAGAGGAGAGGGAAAGGAGAGGGAAAGGAGAGGGAAAGGGAGGGGAGAGGAGAGGGAAAGGAGAAGGGGAGAGGGAGGGGAGGGAGAAAGGAGAAGGAGAGAGGGAAGGGGAAAGGGAGTGGAGAGGGAAAGGGAGAGGGGGAAAGGACAAGGAGAGGGAAAGGGAGGGGAAAGGAGAGGGAAAGGGAGGGGAGAGGAGAGGGAAAGGAGAGGGAAAGGAGAGGGAAAGGGAGGGGAGAGGAGAGGGAAAGGAGAAGGGGAGAGGGAGGGGAGGGAGAAAGGAGAAGGAGAGGGGGAAGGGGAAAGGGAGTGGAGAGGGAAAGGGAGAGGGGGAAAGGACAAGGAGAGGGAAAGGGAGGGGAGGAGAGAGGAAAAGAAGAAGGAAAGAGAGAGGGAGAGGAAGGGAAGAGGAGGGGAAAGGAGAAGGGGAGGGAGAAGGGGAGGGAGAAAGGAGAAGGAGAGGGGGAGGGGGAAAGGGAGTGGAGAGGGAAAGGGAGAGGGGGAAAGGAGAAGGAGAAGGAGAAGGAAAGGGAGGGGAGAGGAGAGGAAAAGAAGAAGGAAAGAGAGAGGGAGAGGGGAGGGAAGAGGAGGGGAAAGGAGAAGGGAAGGGAGACGGGGAGGGAGAAAGGAGAAGGAGAGGGGGAGGGGGAGGGGGAGGGGGAAAGGGAATGGGAGTGTAGAGGGAAAGGGAGAGGGGGAAAGGACAAGGAGAGGGAAAGGGAGGGGAGGGGAGAGGGAAAGGAGAGGGAAAGGGAGGGGAGAGGAGATAGGGAAAGGAGAAGGGGAGAGGGAGGGGAGGGAGAAAGGAGAAGGAGAGGGGGAAGGGGAAAGGGAGTGGAGAGGGAAAGGGAGAGGGGGAAAGGACAAGGAGAAGGAAAGGGAGGGGAGGAGAGAGGAAAAGAAGAAGGAAAGAGAGAGGGAGAGGGGAGGGAAGAGGAGGGGAAAGGAGAAGGGGAGGGAGACGGGGAGGGAGAAAGGAGAAGGAGACGGGAGGGGGAGGGGGAAAGGAGATAGAGAGGGAGAGGAGAGGAGAGGGAAAGGGAGAGGAGAGGAGGGGAAAGAAGAAGGGGAGAGGGAGGGGAGGGAGAAAGGAGAGGGAGAGGAAGAGGAAGGGGGAAAGGAGATAGAGAGGGAGAGGGGAGGAGTGGAGGAGGGAGGGAAAGGGAGTGGAGAGGGAAAGGAAGAGGGGGGAAAGGAGAAGGAAAGGGAAAGGAGAGGGGAAGGGGAGGGGGAAAGGAGAGGGAGAGGAAGAGGAAGGGGGAAAAGAGATAGAGAGGGAGAGGGGAGGAGAGGGAAAGGGAGTGGGGAGGGAAAGGAAGAGGGGGAAAGGAGAAGGAAAGGGAAAGGAGAGGGAGGGGAGGGAGAAAGGAGAGGGAGAAGAAGAAAATAGGGGAAAAAAGAAATTATGTGATGTGCTTATCTACTACTATGGACAAAGTGCTCCTAAGACTAGAATTTCTCTGCAGAATAGATGGTTTTATTAGAGTTCTTTTTTCACAATCTTGCTTTTCCATTACATCCATTCGTATTAGTTCCATAGTAAAAAAAAAAAAAAAGACATGAAATGAAATGAAAGAAGAGGACTCACATAAATTCATTCTGAAGCCATCCTCAGAACAGAAGCTCCCCTGCTGCGCCAGAAAATCCATCACCCAGAGTGAAGCGGGAACAAGATGTTTGAGGTCAGAACTTGCACAAATGTAAGACGGCCAAGCTAGAGATGCAGTGAGAGAGACGTGAGGCTGTTTCAGCAGCAGCTGTAGTGCTCAATCAGCGTTCTTGGATGTAGTGATCATAATACCTGAATCAAGAACCTACCAAGGAGAAAGAGCTCACTCCCACCGGTGCTGGGAAGGCAAGCTACAGGCAGTCCTCGACTTACGACCACAATTGACCCCCCCCAACATTTCTGTTGCTAAGTGAGACGGCTAAATGAGTTTTGCCCCATTTTACGACCTTCCTTGCCACAGTTGTTAAGTGAATCACTGCAGTTGTTAAATCAGTACCACGGTTGTTAAGTGAACCGGGCTCCCCCATTGACTTTGCTTGCCGGCAAAAGAGGATCGCGTGATTCGAGGACACGGCGGCCGCCGTAAAGACGAGCCAGTTGCCCCGTGTCCGCATTTTGGTCACGTGACGGTGGGGACGCTGCAACGGTCATCAGTGTGAAAAAATGCTATTTAGTGTTCATGGATGCCCTCTGCTAGTCTTCTGCCTGCCTGTCCCACACAGTGGTTGTTACAGTCCTTACACTGTATGGTTATAGATGACTCCTGTTTTTTTTTTCTTCTGAGGCTACTGGGTCTCTTGGTTTACTTAAAATATTTATTTATTTATTTATTTATTTATTTATTTATTTATTTATTTATTTATTTATTTATTTGTTTGTTTGTTTGTTTGTTTGTTTGTTTGTTTGTTTATTTATTTATTTATTTATCAAATTTGTATGCCGCCCCTCTCCCGAGACTCGGGGTGGCTCACAACAACAATATGGGTACACATAAAAAATTTATAATAACAATAACAACATACAAACCAAGGAGCCATACATACAACATTCAAACACACAATCAAGGATGGAAGCACATTCCTTTTGGAGACCTTTAGCTGGTTTGTGCACTAAGTGATGCCATGTGATTGCAATAGTCCATTAGTTGTTTCTGAGATGTTTTTGATGTATGGAGTGTTATCTTTTTCATAGCTCGTGTTGGTTGCGTCGTAAAGGTCTACCTTGCAACGTTGGCTCCTGGTGCTGTTGACATCATCCAGCACATTATGATTTCTTCTCCCATCCTCCTATCCTATGTGAACCCAACATTTATCTTCAGAATCTTCTTTCTGAAGCTCACTCTTTTTTTTTTTTTAATCTGAGTTGCACATTGTTCAGGGACCCCTGAGTGCAAAGGTAGAGGAGATAGGACTTCTTCTTCTTCTTGTGCCATATCCATTTTCGGACGTTGGCGATCATGTTGGCGATCCTGTTTTTATCAGCAGCTGCACGAAAAAGTGCTGCTGAGTTTCGTCCAAACCAGTCCCTTAGATTTTGAAGCCACGATGTTCTTCTTCTGCCTGGACCTCGTTTGTCTTCCATCTTTCCCTGGAGGATTAAATGGAGCATGCCGTATTTTTCTGGGTGTCGCATCACATGTCCGAAATATTCTAATTTTCATTTTTTAATTGTTTTGATGATTTCCCTTGGCTTTCCCAGGCGGCTGATCACCTCCTCATTTCTGATCTTGTCAATCCAGCTTATACAGCTGCCTGCAAATCCACATTTCAGATGCTTCTAGTCTCTTCAGGTGGCCTCCTGTCAGAAACCAACTCTCTACTCCATAGAGCAGGATAGAAAAAATAGAGCATCTGACAAGCCTGGTTTTCAGTCTTAGGTTTATGTCGTGACTGCAGAAGATAGGTAGACTTAAACCAATTTTTTTAAAATTCTTTTATTAAAACAATCAACATTGAACATAAAAACATATTATGCAGCAATCATCATGGCACCTGATATACAACACTAAGTATTAGTCTTTGAAAACGTCTGAATTAGTAAGCCTTTTTCCACTCCTCGCGTCTAGCCTCAACTATACTCCTGTTACACTTTATTTGATTGGTGTTTCTCTTATCTGGTTCAATATTAATGTGATCAACATTAAACATAAGATCCTATTGCTAAGCAATCATCCTAGAACATAGCATACAACATTAGGTATTAATCTTTGTAAACATCTGTTTTAGTAAACGTTCTCCCCTCCTCCCTTCCATCTTCAAGTATACTCCGAATACATTTTGTTTGATTGGTGTTTCTCTTATTTATGGTCTATCTACTGTATCTAGTCTATCTCATATTGTTCGTTTGCGCTTCTGAATTGACTTCATCCCATTACTAGTGCAATCTTTTATAGTCCCTAACCAGAGATCCTGAGGTAAAAGTTTCATATCCTGAGGTAGAGATTCAGTCCGCTTTAACAATATTAAAGCAAACAACATTAGTCATAAGGTTATGTTAAGAGGCATTAGTTATAGAACAAAAAGGGCTATTGAAAAGAAAGGGAAGGCTGCACTTTTGCACAACGCCACCAAGTGGCGCTGCTCCCTACCTGCTTTTTTGCTAGATGAACAAACATTCAGGAATATTAAAACAATAGGATCGTCAATGCTGGCTGGGGAAAGGAGGATGGGAGTTTGGGTTCGGGGCATTCAGTGGGGTCAGCAGAAGGTAAGGGGTCCATTGTGTAGGGGTGGCAACCTTCTGATGCCTTAACCTGTAAATGAAATGGGTTGGTCTCTTTTTGGCAAAGAAAAATCCTAGAGTTTTAGCATCTTCACTTTATGGCAGGGGTCTTCAAACTTGGCCCTTTTATGACTTGTGCAGGGAGGGAAGAAAAACAACAACAGCCAGCTAGCTGGCTAGATAGATAGATAGATAGATAGATAGATAGATAGATAGATAGATAGATAGATAGATAGATAGATAGATAGAGAAGAAAGAAAGAAAGAAAGAAAGAAAGAAAGAAAGAAAAGAAAGAAAGAAAGAAAGAAAGAAAGAAAGAAAGAAAGAAAGAAAGAAAGAAAGAAAGAAAGAAAGAAAGAAAGAAAGAAAGAAAGAAAGAAAGAAAGAAAGAAAGAAAGAAAGAAAGAACAGCTGTTAGGAGACTTCTGTCTGTCTAATGATGGATGGATGGATGATGATAGATAGATAGATAGGTAGGTAGGTAGGTAGGTAGGTAGACAGACAGACATAGAAAGAACAGCTGTTAGGAGACTTCTGTGTCTAATGATGGATGGATAGATAGATAGATAGATAGATAGATAGAGAGAGAGAGAGAGAGAGAGAGAGACAGACAGACAGACAGACAGACAGACAGAATAGCTGTTAGGAGACTTAGTGTAATGATGGATGGATGGATGGATGGATGGATGGATGGATGGAGATAGATAGATAGATAGATAGATAGATAGGTAGGTAGGTAGGTAGGTAGGTAGACAGACAGAGATACAGACAGACAGAGAGACAGACAGACATAGAAAAAACAGCTGTTAGGAGACTTCTGTGTCTAATGATGGATGGATGGATAGATAGATAGATAGATAGATAGATAGATAGATAGATAGAGAGAGAGAGAGAGAGAGAGAGAGAGACAGACAGACAGACAGACAGACAGACAGACAGAACAGCTGTTAGGAGACTTTGTGTAATGATGGATGGATGGATGGATGGATGGATGGAGATAGATAGGTAGGTAGGTAGGTAGGTAGGTAGGTAGACAGACAGACAGAGAAACAGACAGACAGACAGACAGACATAGAAAGAACAGCTGTTAGGAGACTTATGTGTCTAATGATGGATGGATAGATAGATAGATAGATAGATAGATAGATAGATAGATAGAGAGAGAGAGAGAGAGAGAGAGAGAGAGACAGACAGACAGACAGACAGACAGACAGACAGACAGACAGACAGACAGACAGACAGAACAGCTGTTAGGAGACTTTATGTAATGATAGATGGATGGATGGATGGATGGATGGATGGATGGATGGATGGAGATAGATAGATAGATAGATAGATAGATAGATAGATAGATAGATAGATACATAGATACATAGATACATAGATATGATAGGTGATAAATAATAGATGAATGTAGATAGACAGAAAGATGATGGATGGGTGCAGACACACACACACACACACACACACACACACACATGATACTGTAATTAGATCAAATGTAATAAATGAAAGAAAAATAGGAACGCTAAAAATTTTCTAATTTACTAATGGAGACCAGGACGCAGAGAGATCATTACTTTACCATAGCCTCAGCAAAATGCTGAAGGAAACTCAACTAGCAGGCAAAATTGCCAAAATTTCTGAGAACAGACTTTGTGCTCAGCTTCTTGAAATGCAGAATCCTGTTTCCAATTAAGCTGATATTCCAAGAGATCTTTTTCCCTTTACAAAGAAAATAAAACTAATTTAAAACTGGTGGAAAGGATTTGTGGAAAGCCTGTGGGTGAAGGTGCTGAGAATCAGGAAGGAAGGTCACTTAAGCATTACTAATAAACGTGAGCATAGGTCTTAGGCTTCCCAGTGTCTGGGTGGAAAATGTGGTTTTATACCTCGCCATTGGATCCATCTGCTTTAGTATTGTCAGGAGCGACTGCTAAATCGTATCTGATTCTGCTTAAACCAGAATAGCTCCTCCCAAAATATTAAACCATAAACCACAATGCTTCATCCATCATGTTCAATTTCAAATCAGCAAACCATGTTAGGTGGTAACTTAGCAGATGCTGGTTGCAATTACAAGGAAATCTACAAGGTTTTTCCAGCAGGTGGAAGAATTTCTACCTGGAGGAGACAGGACTTAATCTGGAGTCTTTGAGCTTCCGAACAGGAGTCCTGCCACTCTCAGCAACCGCCTTTGAAAGAAGGACTTCTGTGAGCAAAGATGTATACTTCCCCACCTAAATCTGAGCCAGACTATCAAAAATGGCCATTAAGGAACAGCAGTTAGGTGACTTTGGTCAGAGAATCCCAGAAAGCTCGTACAGTGGGGTCCTTGATGCTCTCTGAGTTTGGTGGTTTCCTTGCAAATGTTTCATTACCAAACTAGGTGGCTTCATCAGGGCATCAATTGTGCATTGATGATGTTACCTAGTTGGGTAATGAAATGTCTGCAAATAACTCCTCCTCCTCCTTCTCCTCCTCCCCTTCCCCGACTCCCTTCTACCACTAATGACATTATCTAGTTAGGTCATGAAGTGTCTTCAAGAAAACCACCAAGCTCAGAGAGCACCAAGGACCCCCACATTCCTCCTCCTCCTCCTCTTCCTCCTCTTCCTCCTCTCTGACTCCCTTCTACCGGTAGTACTAATGACTGTTATCTAGTTAGGTCATGAAGTGTCTTCAAGAAAACCACCAAGCTCAGAGAGCACCAAGGACCCCACAGTCCAGCTCTGAGCTACAAATATTCTCTTCTATTGTTAAAACTCACACAGCTGGGCTTTCAAACACAACAGTGTCTGAATATCTAGAATCTAGATATTTAAAATGTCAGGATATGGAATCTTGGCAATCCCATGGTACTGTGGGAAAAGCTTTAGAACATTCAAAGATGAAGAAATCCATCCTTTCATTTTTCTACCTCAGCTTGCCTCCCCATGCTAACTCCTCTGCTCCATTTGAAAAATTGCTGCCTTGAAAGAAAGGGGGAAAAAAGACAAAAAAGAAAGAAAGAAAGAAAGAAAGAAAGAAAGAAAGAAAGAAAGAAAGAAAGAAAGAAAGCATCTGGAAAATAGACTAGGAGGATTAGCAGGTTGGTGATGTACAGACCGCCCCTTTCCCAAAATATCCCCATCACATTAACACAATGCGCTTTTCATTGGATAGGCGGTCCTTTTAACTCCTAGAGATCTGGTTGGGAAGGGCTGGGATGTGCCGTTATGTCTATTTTGTAGCCCACACCATTCATTTTTGCTTCTATTACTGGATGGAATTTAGCTGGAACAGAAACCAGATGAATTTCCTTCATCCTGTTGCTACTTAGCTCAGAGTCAAATGTAATGGCAGCCGGGCTTTTCAGAGCCATTTAATTTAGGGGCTCGGTTCTGGTTGAATGTCCCCAATTTTTTCTCCCCCCCCCCGAAACGCTGTTTATTTTGCTTCATGTGCTCATCAAGGAAGGTAGCCGGGTGTTTCATTTTGCCTTTTGCCTTAGCCTATTGTCTTCAGCCGCATTTGCCCTTCTTCTGTAAAAGATTTGCGGTCGTTGTTGAGGTCACAGTATGGAAACGGAAGCTATGGTTTAAACGCTGCTCGCGTGTGAATGGACAGGCGAAGAAAAATAAAGAGATTTGATTTCTTCAGAATGTCAACTTTTAAAGAGAAGGGGAGGAATGAGCTCCTGCTTTAAATCTAGGATTACACCAGATTTATTTTTTTCCCCAATGCAAGCCATATTCTGAGTGTTCCAGGGTAGCCATATGCTTATTGGTTATTGGGATGCCTGAGAAGTGACACATTCAATAATCAATAGTGCTGGAAGGGACCTTGGAGGTCATCTAGAACAACCCCCTGCTCAAGCATGAGACCCTATACCATTTCAGACAAGTGACTGTCCAGTCTCTTCTTACAAACCTCCAGTGATGGAGTGGCCACAACTTCTGGAGGCAAAACTGTTCCACTGGATAATTGTTCTGGCTGTCAGGAAGTTTCTCCTTAGTTCTAGGTTGCTTCTCTCCTTGATTCGTTTCCATCCATTGCTTCTTGTCCTGCCTTCAGGAGCTTTGGAGAATAGCTTGACTCCCTCTTCTTTGGGGCAGCCCCTCAGATATTGGAACACTGCTATGATGTCACCCCTACTCCTTCTTTTTACTAGACGAGATAAACTCAAATCCTGCAACTGTTCTTCATATGTTTTAGTCTCCAGGCCTTTAATGATCTTAGTTGCTCTTCTCTGCACTTTTCCCCAAAGTCTCAACATCTTTTTGGTAATGTGGTGACCAAAACTGAATGCAGTATTCTAGCTGTGGTCTTACTAAGGTTTTATAAAGCAATACTAATACTTCACATGTTTTCATTCCTATTTGGACCGGGAGTCTCTTCTCACAGTCACTCATGCCCTTATTACCTCGAGGCTCGACTACTGCAATGCTCTCTACATGGGGCTACCTTTGAAAAATGTT
>JARGCV010000423.1:1427500-1645000 GCA_034064705.1 Bothrops alternatus | reverse complement strand
ACTGTAAAGCACTGAGAAGCGGTATATAAGTGCTGTTGCTATTGCTATGTGTATAATGACGTCACACAGATGTGAAGATAACATCCAATGCCAATAAATGAGTCATGGCCACCTTATTTGTTTATGTTTTCTTATTAGATTTTTTTTATCCTGCTTTTATTATTTTTATAAATAACTCAAAGTGGCAAATATGTCTGATGCTACTTGAGGGGCTGCCACAAAGAAGAAGGGGGGTCAACTTATTTTCCAAAGCCCCAGAGGGCAGCACAAGAAACAAGGGATGGAAACTAATCAAGGAGAGAAGCAACCTAGAACTCAGGAGGAATTTCCTGACAGTCAGGACAATTAATCAGTGGAATGGCTTACATCCAGAAGTTGTGGCTGCTCCATCACTGGAGGTTTTTAAGAAGAGACCGGACAGCCATTTGTCTGAAATGGTCTAGGGTCTCCTGCCTGAGCAGGGGGCTGGACTAGAAGACCTCCAAGTTCCCTTCCAGCTCTATTCTGAATTGAATTGGCCAGCTAACTATTAAAATTTAGCTTGATCAAAAAAATGAATTGAATTCCCCCTCCTATTGTCTCCACAACAATCACCCTGTGAGTTGAGTTAGGCTGAGAGTGGGTGATTGGCCCAAAATCATCCAGTTGGCTTTCATGCCTAAGGTGAGACTAGAACTCACGGTCGCCTGGTTTCCAGCCTTAACCACTGGACGAAACTGGCTCTTATCATTTGCTCCCATCATTATCCCGTGGATGCTTATAATTATATTTGCATTTGGGTAGCATTGTAGGTACCATCAATTGGCATTCAACCAATTGGTTACTTCTCACCCTCCAAATTTCAAACTCTGTACATTGGAAATTTTCAGAATGAGGTGTTCCACATTTGGCTCAAAACCTCTTTTAAAAATGTTGCTGTTGTTGTTAGCTGCAAAGTTGTGTCAGACCCATTGCGACCCCATGGACAATGTTTCTCCAGGCCTTCCTGTCCTCTGCCATCTTCTGGAGTCCATGCCTGCTGCTTCAGTGACTCCATCCAGCCACCTCACTCTCTGTCATTGTCCCCTTCTTCTATTGCCCTCCATCTTTCCCAGCATCAGGCTCTTCTCCAGTGGGTCCTTCCTTCTCATTAGGTGGCCAAAGTACTTGAGTTTCAACTTCAGGATCTGGCCTTCTAAAGAGCAGTCAGGGTTGATCTCCTCTAGGACTGACCAGTTTGATCGCCTTGCAGTCCAGGGGACTCGCAGGAGTCTTCTCCAGCACCAGAGTTCAAAGGCCTCCATTCTTTGGCGCTCAGCCTTTCTTATGATCCAACTTTCACAGCCATACATTGCCTTGACTATACCCACTTTTGTTGGTAGGGTGATGTCTCTGCTTTCAGCAAGGGCACTGAAAAAAAAAACCCTCACTATTCCAAGCACATTGTAACTGCTTCTCACTCATAATTATCTAATTACTAGAGTTTTAAAACACAGGGCAAAGAGTGTTTCTTTCAGAGTGAAGGTCATTCAGAAAACAGGCACAAACTGAGGTATTTTCTTGCTGTCCATTCGCTCCGTAAATTCAAATCTACTGATCAAACCTTAAGCATTTCTAGACATTAGTCTAACTGCCAGGCTATGCAACCCGGAATAACATACCCAGAGTTGCATTTCTTTGGAGTGATGTATTTAGATAAATAATTAATAAATGTCCTGTCGCCTTTCTTTCAACCTTAGACTCAATATTTCTTCAGAAGACATGTCTGGATGTCATTCTCAATTGCGGAAAAATATGGAAAAGCAGGATCTTTTAGCTTCTTGGGGCTAAATTCTATACTTAAGACTATCACGCATTTAGACGGAACAGATACAAGTCCTCACGTCGGTATCCTCCATGCAGAATTTTTTTTTCTTTCTCATATGACATCCAGACATGTTCTTTGAACAAGTATTGAGTATAAGGTCGAAAGAAAGAAGAGGGAAGGGACACTAATTAATTATAGTTATTTAGCTACCTCACTCCAGAGAAACGGAGCTCTGGGTATATTATTCAGGGTTGCACAGCCTGGTAGCTAGATTCATGTCTGGACAAGCTCAAGTTTTGATTGATAGATTTGTCAGACTGTGGCTTTGTGAAATGAATCTACAAGTAATAGGATAGTTTCAATACTGAAACTGAAAATTTAGTTTAGTTTTGCCAACGCATAGCTGGTGGATGCTGTGGCTTTAGGCAAGGGTCTTTTGCATCCTGACTCAGAGATGGCCGAGATTGTCAGCATATAGAGACTCTTATCACTAAGCTATGTTCTTCTTTATATAGCAATCTGCCTAGACAGATTTTAGACCCAGCCCTGTCTATGTAAGCACATTGATTGACAGCGTCAACTTGGATTCTCTGACCGAAGTCTTTCATGCGTATACATGGGTGTTTATGGACTCTGTGATGAGAGGTAGACCTTACTTATAACCATTTGCTTAGGGACTGTGGGAAGTCAGCCCCCTCCCCCAGAGAAAAAAATAATCTTGGAAATATTTAAAAGACAGAATATATTTCCCTAAAGGATCTTAAAGGCAGAAACCAACCCTCCCCCCAAGTCTCTCTGTTCCAAACAGAAACCAAGTTTGCAAAATGCAGGTGATAATCTTGTCAGAAAGACTGTAGTCAGGAAACTGGGATTAGGAAGAAAGATCCCTAGAATCAACACCAAAACTCTAAGAATCATCAGCCACAGCCCCAGGGAAGCAGGATATAATCCTCGGGACGTAATAGGATTAATCCACCACCATCAGAATACCTGAAAAGCACATTCAGACTCAGGTCAAAGTTCAGGCCACAGGAACGACTCCAAACATAAGGCTCAAGAAGGTATAAAAACCCACTCCCTACATGTGCTCTCTCTCTCTCTCTTTTTTCCAGAGCTATCTTTCTGTCTGGCTCTCCTCTTCAATAAACTGTAACCTTCTTTCTAAAGCAGTCGCCATGTTGTTTATCCCCGACTTGGACTGAACCATGATGAAGACTTCTCCTTCAACAGGACCATTCAAAGTTACAACAGTACTGCAAAAAGTGACATATGACTGTTTTTCACATTCACAACCGTTGCAGAATCCCTACGGCCGTGTGGTCAAAATTTGGGTGCTCAGCAACTGGTATGTAGTTATGACAGTTGCCATGTCCCAGGATCACGCAATCACCTTTTGCAACCTTTTGTCAAGCTTAACAACTGCAGTGATTCACTTAAGAACTGGGGGAAGAAAGGTCGTAGAAGAGGGCAAAGCTCACTTAACAATTGTCTCGCTTAGCAACAGAAATTTTGGCCTTCACTGTGGCCAAAAGTAGACATCCATTATTTTTAGTGGATAAAAAAATAATACTTCAGAAAATAAACAAAGGATTACCGTGATCATCAAATGCAAAGTTAATGGCTGAAAAGCATAATAGTTCATTATGTCCTCTAAAGAAAGGACAGAAAGTTTCTGAAAAGCTCTAAACGGGATATCAGTGTTGATCTCTCCATGTCTGTCGCTGTTTCCCAAATAGTGGTACCCAATCAAGTGAAGGGAAAGAAAAAAAAGGGGGTGGGGGAATGAAATAAATTAAAATAAAATATTTAAAAAACAGGAAACTACGTATTTTTAAATTTCCTCCTATTGTTGCTGACTGAGGATGCTACTGATATATTTATAACTATTGAAATTCCTTGTAATTACTGTTAAGTTATGCCAATTACTTCTGCCTTAGAATCTGAACTTAAGTGTCTGCCTTGTTGTGTGACATACGATATAGAGTAGGTGGTTCCTAAACTTTTTGGCCATGATACCTCTCTTTAATGCAGACTGGAATATTTTACAGCCTCCGGGCCTCATCTGGCTGTTTGACTGACCCTGTCCAGCCCATGTGAGGTCAATCAGAAATTAGAAATCAAATGTAAATAAATCTACGCCATGCAGGCAATACAACTGCCTTGCTTTAATTTTGAAAGTGACTGCCATTTTTTATTGATTTATGCATGTGCATTTGTGTGTGCACACGCACCTTTGCACCTTCACAGCTCTATAGGTACAGCCCTTCACCACAGTCCCACTTTTTCATGTGGCCCCTTTGGAAAATTAAATGCCCACCCCTGCCTTAGTGTGATTGTTATGTAAAAAAGCTCTCCCAAAATCCAGACATTGAAATGAACACAAATGAACAATGAAAACAAGACAATGAAACTTGGAGAGAAGTGAATTTAATGTAACAGTGTACACAAAGGGTTCTTCACACATACACACACACACACACACCTACCTGGACTCCCTCTGCATCTCCCCAAGGAAGGATACCTCATAGTTTGGGAACCCCCTAAGTTACAGGAAAACTGTTCGTGCTTAATTTCAATTCAATTTCTGTTCTGAATGTATAGTGTTAATCTCACCATTGCTCTATTTCCCCCAAGTTTGGCCTTAGTAATCTGTTGAGATTATTTTACATTTTGATATCCATCCAAGCCAAAGAAGAGAGGGGTTTTTTCTTCTTCTTTTTTTGTGAGATTTTAACCATCTTTCCAGTCGAGCGATTTCCAGACTGGGTAAGAGTCTGGAAAAGAAGAATTCTTTTGATTGATCACGCAAAGTACTAGTACCGCTTTACAAAGCCTTAGTAAAACCACACCTGGAATACTGCAGCCAATTCTGGTCACCATATCACAAAAAACATGTTGAGAGTTTGGAAAAAAAATCCAGAGAAGAGCAACTAGGATGATCCAAGGCCTGGAGACCAAAACGTATGAAGAACGGCTGCGGAACTTGGGTTTGGCCAGTCTAAAGAAAAGAAGAAATAGGGGAGACATGATAGTAGTGTTCCAGTATCTGAGGAGCGGCCACAAAGAAGAGGGGGTCAGGTTGTTCACCAGAGCACCAGAGGAAGGACGAGAAACAATGGTTGGAAACTGACCAAAGAGAAAAGCAACCCGGAATTAAGGAGAAACTTCCTGACAGTGAGGACAATCAACCAGTGGAACAGCTTGCCTCCAGAAATTGTGGACACCCCATCACTGGAGATCTTTAAGAAGAGACTGGACAATCACCTGTCCCCACTTAAGTGGGGGCCTGGTCTAGATGCATATCTAAAAGCTACATGCAGACCCCATTACTTCCAACTCACATTTGGAAGGGAAAGAGCAGAGACCCAGAGGGACACATGGGTGTGAGCATATAATGAAATGTGTGTGGTGATATCATTGTTGGCTTAAATGCATCTATCAGTCCCATGAGCTTCTCTACTTGGCTGTCACTGATGCTTTCCAATCTATTTGGGAGATGTCTCAGAAGCAAAAGCTCAGTCAATCACAGAATGGAGCTGGAAGGGACCTTGAAAGTCTTCTACTCCAACTCTATACAATTTGAGACAAGTGACTATTCAGTCTCCTCTTAAAAACCTCCAGTAATGAAGCACCCACAACTTCTGAAAGCACTTTTATGTGCCCCTTTTCAAAGTATTTTCTTTAATCTTGGTTGGTCTCAAGCTATGAATCCGATGGACCAGCAGTTATTCCAGATGGAGCTGAACCAACTGCCCAGCTTTGGTCAGTCACCAATGCACGTTCTTCTGTGTTGCATATTTATACCAAATTGCATTGAAATCTTGTTTTCCCCCTTCTAGCGACAATCCCCAGACAATCAGACAGTTTTGGCATTGATTTACTTGCTCACTAACAATGCTTTTTGTGCAAACATAAAATGTTCCAAAGTTTTCTTATTTGGCATCAAGGCTTCAGCAAGGGATCCATAATACGATTTAAGGGATTGCTATATATGCTTATTTGTACATTTCCGTTTTGACTCTTTCCTTCCCTTTTTGACTTATTTGCTGGCAAAAAGCTGTAATAAATAAAACAAAGAATTGAAAATGGAATAAGCAGGCAAGGGCAGTGATCGTGCATTTGAAGCAGAGGTCAGCTGGCTGGCATTTTGGTCACCATGCCCTCATGTACATTTCATCATTTTGACATCATTGTGTTTTGCTGAAGACACCCAGGCTTTGTCAGTGACAGGACTTGCATCAGACGTCAAGGTGCAATTGTTTAATTGACCATGTGCAGAGAAGTGTGTGATGTGTCATCATTTTGATACCCTTGTGCCTTCTCCTGATTACCTTAACTGGTAGCAGAAGTATTTGAATGGGAAGATCAGAACTACTTCATCTCAACTGTATCAGAAAAAGGAGCACAGAGGAGCAGAACAGATCTGTTTTTCTTTGAAAAAAGTTTTCGATCAAAACAGTCAAGATGGCAACTGCATCGGTGTGATGGAAGCTCTATCCATTTTTCATTGGCAGCCCTACCCCACAATGACAATTGCAATACAGATAGTCCTCAACTTACAACACTTCGCTTAGTAACCCTTCGAAGTTACGACGGCACTGAAAAATGGGACTTATGACCGTCTCTCCCAGCTTCGACCTTTGCAGCATCCCCAGGGTCATGTGATCAAAATCCAGATGCTTAGCAACTGATTCATATTTATGACCGTTGCTGTGTCCCAAGGTCACGTGATCACTTTTTGCAAGCATAGTCAAAAGGGAAGCCAGATTCACTTAATAACCAGGGTATTAACTTACCAACTGAGGTGATTCACTTAACGCCTGAGGCAAGAAAAGCCGTAAAGTGGGGCGAAACTCACTTAGCCCACGTCTCACTTCACAACAGGAATTTTGGGCTGAATTGTGGTTACAACTCAAGGACTAGCCGTACTAATGGAGAGATTCTGCCTTTATTCCATGATAAAGAACTAAGGAGGCCCTAAGAGCAGAATCATCTCAAAACTCTTTTTCCTTATGGATGCAGTTTAGGGCATCTGGAATCCAAGTCAGAATGACATCATTCTAAAACAAGCCTAGGTGTATCTCCACCCAGGTAGCCCCAGGTTAAACTCCAATCGTTTCTTGTGAATCAGGGTCCTGGTTAAGCCTCTCAGTGCACCTTATCTTTTGATTCAGGGGTTTTGAGAAACACGGTGTGTGATCCTAAGAAGGATGCCTCAATTTACACCACCGTGCTGGCTTAAAACCTCACTCCAATTGCCTCCACAAGGCAGCTGAGACTTTCATAGGCATCTAGCTAGTACACCCTCACCCTCACCATTGTGGTGTGTGTGCTGAAGCCTAATGCCGTGTCATAAATCAAACCATGTCTGTTTTCAGCTGGGCTGGGAAGAGCATTAGAGGAACTGTAGACAATGGGAGGTTTTCCTTGGAAAGGCATAGACAACGCCTCCGAAAATATGGCTCGTCCCACTCTTTGTGGCTTACTGTGAAAACTGAAATCCCGAATCAGGCTCCCTTTTCTCTTTTAAAAAGTGGGAAGGCGATCTTTACCAGGAAATTGGTCCTGAGCGTCAAGCCAAGCCAAGCCAAGAGGTCTGCAGGTCTCTCTCTCTGTGTGTGTGTGTGTGTGTGCAGGGGCGTGCAAGCCTATATATGCAAAAGGCACTAGGACCTAGCAGGCATCTTGGCCAAAGTGGCAGGAATTTCTTCCTTGGAGCACAGACAACAAAGGCAGAGTGTAGCTGGGTTTCTTTCTCTCAGCATCTCCGCCCTGTGAGCTGAAAAAAAACAAAACGGTAAGTAATGCCTGAATTTCCCAAGCAGAGCAAGTAAGGTGCCAAGCCAAGAACAGGCTGAACCTTTCCAGCTGCAGATAGCTTCTTAGTCGTTTGATTTCGCCTTTTCCTTTTTCGGAAAAGTTGGGCTTTTGGGTGCAGTTCCATTGTACGTGCAGACTTTCCTAAGAAAGGAGCAGGCAGGAACTGGAGTCTGCAACTTGACGGAAGGAAGAGAGGCTGGAAAACTCCCCTCTGCAGCTCAAGTTGACAATACGAAGGTCAGGGTCCGGTCACTGTCACACCGTAGAAAACGAATGGTGGGTTGGGACCAGGCCAGGACTGGAAGGAAGTGGTGGGAGAGCAATTACTTTTGCTGGAGATTTGTACCGGATTGCAAACGGCACGTTTCACCCCGTTTCTCTGGTAGAGAGGTGACCTGCATGCTAATGGTCTCCAAAGCTAACGGTCGCCAGAGCATGCTTCTTTCTCTCTCTTTTTTTTCCCTCCCATTATGCTCAGAGCTTGGGTTTGCATGCCAAGTTTTAAACTGCAAAAGGAGGAGATCCTTAGGATGTTGGTCTTCCTGCCGTTTCCCACCACTCCTCCGCTGCACAAATTAAGCAAAGGCTCTCCTTGCCTGCCTCTCTTTGCTACAGCCCTGCTCCGGCTCTGAACAATGAAAGGTGCCACTTGCAGGGGTGTGACAGAGATACAGCTAAGAGGTGGCTCCGGCAATTAAAAATTGCTTCATTTTAGTGGTGAGGAGGAGGAGGAGGAGGAGGGGGGGGAAGGGAAATGTCAAAAGGCTTCCTGATTAACTGACCCTCGCCTTGCATTCCAAGGGGAAACGATATTGTGCTTCAATATTAACTTCGTTTACTAAAACAGATGTTTACAAAGATTAATACCTAATGTTGTATGCTATGTTCTAGGAGGGTTGTTTAGCAATAAGATCTTATGTTTCATGTTGACCACATTAATTTCGAAACAGATAGAAGAAACGCCAATCAAATAAAATGTAACAGGAGTATAGTTGAGACTAGACGCGAGGGGTGGGGGGGGGGAAAAAGGCTTACTAATTCAGACTTTTTCAAAGACGAATACTTAGTATTGTATACCAGGTATCATATTGATTGCTGCATAATATGTTTTTATGTCCAATGCTGATTGTTTTAATAAAAGAATTTATAAAAAAAAAAAAAAAAAAAATATTAACTTCCTCGCTGCTGTTTCCATATTAACTCCTTCCACCCTTCCATGTTCTCTCCTGGGCGGTGGAGAATAACCCTCAAAAGTGATTGATGGCTTACAGAGGGATGTATAAGCCGAAGGAAGGACTGGGGGGGAGGGGGGGGCTGGCCAGCTTCTAAAACCAGCTGCTCACAAAGAAAATGGCATTGTTGCCATATTGACCAGAGGAAAGACATACTGGTGATTCCCATCCTCCACCACCACCATCACCACCACCACCCCCCCCTTTAAGAGGGGCTCCCCAGCTTGGTCACTCCAGTCACCCTTGGCAACGCTGAATCCATTACAGATGATGAAATGGTTCTTTGGTTTGTCGGCTGGGTAACTCCTGGGCATGGTCCCTTCCATGTTTCCATCCATTCATGGAAGGTGGATCTTCTTTCCTTTCTCTCCCCCCTCCCCTCCTCTCCATCCCCCCCCAGCAATCCACAGCCCCATCTCAACTGCAGTGAACTTCTGCTCACTCCTTACAGCTGTTCACAGATCCCTCTTCCAACGGTGTCCATAAAAGGGTTTGCCTGATCTTGATATGCAGAACTGATTTCCATAGAGAGTCCACGAGGCTCAATGAAATGCTCTTTCCTGGCTCCCCCCCCCGCCCTTCCTTTCTCTTTTTGCTTATAAGCTGTTTTGGAAAGAGAGTCATCCCGAATGGTGGGGAGGGGGGGATGAAAATAATTCTTAGAAATAATTGGTCTTGATTAATTGTATTGCGTAGGAGGCTCCTTCCCTCCCCGATGCTCCCAGCAGTTTACTCATGCACATATGGAAAAATCTTCTCTGGTAGCCTTCCAGGAGAAGAAAAACCCAGGTGTTCTATTTCTTTCTTTCTTTCTTTCTTTCTTTCTTTCTTTCTTTCTTTCTTTCTTTCTTTCTTTCTGTCTTTCTGTCTTTCTGTCTTTCTGTCTTTCTTTCCTCCCTCCCTTCCTCCTTCCTTCCCCCTCTCTCTTCTTTCTTTCTTTCTTTCTTTCTTTCTTTCTTTCTTTCTTTCTTTCTTTCTTTATTTCTTTCTTTCCTTCCTTCCTTCCTTCTTTCTCTCTCTCTCTTTCCTTCCTTCTTTCTTTCTTTCTCTTTCTTTCTTTCTTTCTTTCTTTCTTTCTTTTTACTTCCTCCCTCCCTCCCTCCCTCCCTCTCTCTCTCCCTCTCTCTCTCTCTCTCTCTCTCTCTCTCTCTCTCTCTCTCTCTCTCTCTCTCTCTCTCTCTCTCTCTCTCTCTTTCTTTCCCCAAATCCAAGATCTGTATCATCAGCTTCCCTCCCCCCTCCAAGGCTGTGTTGTCTCGCTGCATTATTATTAATTTTTGTTTTGTTTCTCCTTTGCTTCCATTCTTTTCCTCCTCCTTCTGCCTCAGCTTCACATCTTTAGGGGTCACCAAGCAATGGAACTTGATTTTGGACACTTTGACGAAAGAGACAAGGCGTCCAGAAACATGCGTGGCTCCCGAATGAATGGCCTGCCAAGTCCCACTCACAGCGCCCACTGTAGTTTCTACCGCACCAGGACCTTACAGGCACTGAGCAATGAGAAGAAGGCAAAGAAAGTGCGCTTCTACCGCAATGGGGACCGCTATTTCAAGGGGATTGTTTATGCCGTCTCCGGTGACCGCTTCCGAAGCTTTGATGCCTTGCTTGCCGACCTGACCCGGTCTCTGTCTGATAATATTAATCTGCCTCAAGGAGTTCGCTACATTTACACCATCGATGGCGGCAGAAAGATTGGCAGCATGGATGAACTGGAAGAAGGTAAGAAGGGGAGCGTTGTAGGGTAGCTCCAGGAAGGGTGAGAAGAAGAGGATTTCCTGCTGAGGAACACCTGGAATGTCCCATGTTCCAGTAGTGGGAATAATTTACCTTTGGAGCGGTTGTCCAAAAGTATGTCAGAGCTCATCTTTCATCCTTGGTAGTATATCATACTCTACCTCAGTGTTCTTCAGTTTTGGCAACTTGAAGAGGCGCAGACTTCAACTCCCAGAATTCCCTGGGAGCTGAAGCCCACGCCTCTTAACATTGCTGAGAATCCCCCTCCCCAAGAATACCCATCTTGATTACCCAACATTATGTAATCTCTGGGAAAGGCTCTAACGCTGGGAAAGCTAGAAGGAATGGAAAGAAGAAGGCTGGGGAATTTTGGGAATTGAAGTTCACACGTCTTCATGTTGCCACAGTTGAGAAACACTGCTCCATTATCATTGGGGACCTCCTTATTCTAGATCCACTGCAAGTATCTAGACCAGTGTTTCTCAACCTTGACCATTTTAAGGCATGTGGACTTCAACTCCCAGAATTCCACAGCCAGCATTGCTGGCTGTGGAATTCTGAGAGTTGAAGTCCACATGCCTTAAAATGGTCAAGGTTGAGAAACACTGATCTAGACATTTTGAGGTGACCCACTGCTGTCACCCCATTTCAATTTGTAATGTGATAGTTTGTGGAAGCTATTAAATCATGGGGATTTAATAATTCAATCTCATTTTAATCAAAGCAAGTTCAACTGCATCTTATTTTTGGACTTGACTGCACATCGGAATCAAGTGTGATCCATAACCCTTAAAATTGTGTACACTGTGGCTGTCCAGCCCCATCTTCTCAAGCTGACTCCTATAAATCTCAGATGACACAGGGAAGATGGCTGGGGATTATGGGGATTGTCGTCTGGTCCACCAGAAAGGATCTTATTTATAAGGGTGCATTCTGGGCCGTGACTCTCTTAGACAGAGACTTTTTCCAACCCCTCTGAAATCCGCTAAATAGATGGTGATTTCTTGCATTCTCCTCAGTGGTCCTGCCATCTAATTGTGATCCCTGCAGCATGAGGAAGAGATAAGCCCTTGTCAGAAGATTAGAAGTTCTAATCCACTGTATTTTAAATATGGATTTCCTACCCTGAAGCTTAAAATACATGGTTGGGCATGCAGCGTGGATGTGGATCTAGGGAGGCATGTAATTGAACAATCTCAGTCCAGATGGTGGGTGTGTTTGTGCACATGTTTCCATAACTTGCTCTGGAAGTGGGATGCCTGCTCATTTCACCGGGTGGGCGGGTGTCATGTCTTGTATGTTTTCCGCCTCTCTGTGGTGACAGGCATTCCCGTGGGCTTGCAGAGAGGAGTCCCTGTGGACCATTAGTTGACTTGCCTAAGGAGGAGATATGGGTACCCATCTGTGGACCCATGAATTGCATTTAGGAGACTTATCTCCCTCCCTTAAGAGCATCTGTGTATCTAAGTGATCCTGTCTGCAATATCTTTGCCGAATGTGAGTTTCTAGACAGGCTACATTAGCTGACCTTCTAGATTAGGTCTATTATATTTTTTGCAATATCTCTGAGTATCAAGACCGCAGAAGGTTGGACATTTGCTTTAAGAATGTCCTGAAACCCATGTTGGTACCACCTTCTATGGAGCCTTAGTGTTTAAGCATCTTTTCTATGCCTTACGTAGCGAAGCAGCTCTTCCTCCAATTCTTGGTATGAGTGCCAGAGCTTTGAGCAGATATTTTGCAGTGGGTGTGTCCAGATGAAGCCGTGCGCTGTCTCCTGCAGAAATGCTTCGATGGATGTACATGGGATCTGTTACATTTCTGCACTTTTTGCCTGGGTATCCGTCACTCACCGGCTGACCCTCACTAAGAGCACCAATGGTGCAATACGGAGAGGCTACAAAGCTAAATGCAGCTTGCCTTCAAGCTTGCAAGATTAGCCAAAACAACAGCGGGGAATTAAATAAAATGCTGATGTCATCAACACTTTGGACATTTGCATTAGAAGGTGCTTTTTGTTTAAAAAAAAAAAACCCTAAAGGAAACGCCAGAATTCTATTCTTTACTGCAGTAACGATGAAGAAAAAAATTACTTTTATTTCTTCTTCTTTTTAAAAAAAAAAAAAGACTCACTGAGCCTTGTGTACCTGTCAGTTAAAGGGGTTTTTTTAATAAATAAATAAATAAATAAATCTTTTTTAATCTTTTAATCAGTGGCACTTGTTTTAAATGTTCGTCTGGGAGGCAGCCTGCAGGGTGTGTCCCTTTGTCTGGGGTGGAAGTGTTCAGTGTGTCTCCAAAGTGCCTCTGTGCAAAGCTCCGGAGGGGGTGTCACTTTGGTTTGCCCTGGGGGAAGGGGTGTCTGTTGAGGGAGGGGGGGCTCCAAAGTCTTCTGAGCTGGAAGGAGGGAGCTTGGCTGTTGTAATTGGCCTGCCGGAGAGAAAGCCGGCAATGGATACGGTCCGATCAGGAGGAAAGCTTCCATATGGGTGCAGTCAATTTTATATCTTTGCAATGCTACATGGAAAGGTGGGAAGAAAGATCTGCCCAGAGAGATTTGAGGAGAGAGAGAGAGAAAAAAAATTCTCTGCCTAGTTAGAAGGGCTGATAAAAAGCAAAGCACAATGAAGCACCTATCAACACGATCTTTACCCAGATTTTAAACCTTGCTTCAATGGCAGTGGGTACATCTGAACTGCAGCTGTCTACCCTTCAGGGCATAGTTGGGCTTCGGTCATTGTGTTTCTGGAGATGCAAGGTGGACCTATCAGAGGACTTCTTCTGTTTTTGCCAGGGACTTCCCTGAGGCTTCCAGGTTCCTGAGACTCTTTGCCTCTAAGACCAGGGGCTACCATTTTGAATGATGTCATTCCCCATGAAAACTCCCCAGAGTTAGAATTGAAAAAGGTGACGTCATGGTTATCTGCAAGCCACCAGAACTGCTTTGTTATCAGCTTCTCACTGGGGATTTAGTTCTAGCAAGAAGTAAAGGGCTTCCACCAGAGTTAATGCAGAATGGAACCCTTCTTTGTTTTCATGAATGGAGTCCTTTGTTTTCACGTTGCAGAAGGCCAAATGGTTTCATTTCACACACACATACATACACCCATGCTTTAATGAGATATTAGTCTTAGTCTATGCCTGTCTTCCCTTCACAAGAAGCAATGGATGGAAACTAATCAAGGAGAGAAGCAACCTGGAATTAAGGAGAAACTTTCTAACTGTGAGGACAATGAACCAATGGAACACAATTGTGGGTGCTCAACTCTGGGTTTTTAAAGAAGAGATTGGATAACCATTTGTCTGAAATGGTATAGAGTTTCCTGCTTGAGCAGGGAGCTGGACTATTGTTGTGAGCCGCCCTGGGTCTTAGGAGAAGGGCGGCATATAAATCTGATTAAACTTAAACTTAAACCTCCACGGTCCCTTTCAATTCTGTATTCTGTTATTCCAAACGGTCCATCAATACTAGTGGAGATTTCTTCTGTAAGGTAAACTGAGAGGGAATTTTCTTCTGTAAGGTAAACTGAGAGGGAATTTTTGCTGGGAACATAGCAGGAAAGGAAAGATTAAGCTGTTTCAACCTTTTAATGGGGTGATTTGATATGAGGGTAAGTCAGCTGAACCATGAAATTAGATCCATGAAACAACACCTTTAAAAATGAAACAGCCAAATGACTTTGTATCACGTTGTCTCGCAATCTCCTACCGTAGGTAGGTCTTCCAACAGGAAGAGGCCCCAAGGATCCTTTTTTTTTCCAAAAGACAACTGGACTTTCTTGGTTTTTTGATTGAAAATCTTTCACATCTCATCCAAGAAACATCTTGAGAACTTTTTGAAACATTTTCAAAGAAAAAAAACCAAGAAAGCCCAGTTGCCTTTTGGGAAAAGCTTTTTGGGGATAATCATAACCTAGATGATTGAGAATCACCCCTAGATGACAAGAAGAGTCATCTCTCATATGAGGAGCCCCTTTGATATTTCTGATAAACTAAATGCTACCAGAGACTTCTATGCACGTGCAACTTATGCACAGGAGCACTTTTCTTTCGCAGAAGTAACAAGTCCATATTTCCTGTTCATCTTGAGAACGCGGTATCTCCATGAGCAGAAGTTGACATTGAGGCAAACTTAAGCCATCTTGCACAGATCTAGAAAAAGCCAATCTCTTTCTATTCCAAACTTCGTGGCCCAACATTCTCATATCAAACACAATGTTCATTTGCAGACTTTATTTAATGGAGACCAAGCTTGGAAGATAGTTTGTTTAGTAGCCTTCATGGGTCCTTAATGGAATTGATACCCCAACAGTGTCTTAAGATATCATCTTGCAATAAAATCTCTGGAATCAAGAGATTTTAGGGTGCCTCACTTTAGTATAGTGTCTGTGTGTGTGTGTGGGTGGGGGGTTATATTTTCTCCAGATGGTTTATGTCATTCTGTAAAAATAAATACCATTCTACCCCTGAAGGCTCTTTCCCTGATGTGCCAAAATTATGTTATTTGTTATGATATCGTGTATTTCCAGAGGGTTCAGCTGAACTATAGCAAGGGAAGGGGATTAAGGAAAAAAAAACATTTGGAACTATTTTGTATATTCATATTGTATAGATTTCTAGAGCTTCTTATCTGAAGTGACTTAAAGTTCAAACTGCATAATAAAGAGTGGGCCATATCTCGCGAGATGGGTGGTGTACAAATTTAGTAAATAGATTTTAACAAATGGTGGATCTCACAGACTAATTTTAAGAATGTAAATCTTCATAAAGTTGAAAAAGGTGTCTGTAGTGGTAGTACTACTACTACTAGTAGTATAGTATAGTAGTAGTAGTAGTAATAATACTACATCACATATAAAAAAGATGCTGGGATTCTGGAAAGGGTGCAGAGAAGAGCAACAAAAATGATCAGGGGACTGGAGGCTAAAATATATAAAGAACAGTTGCAGGCATTGGGTATGTCTTGTTTAATGAAAAGAGAGACGAGGGGTGATATGATAGCAGTGTTCCAATATCTAAGATGCTGTTACAAAGAAGAGGGGGATCAACTTATTTTCCAAAGTACCTGAAGGGAGGACAAGAAGCAACAGATGGAAACTAATCAAGGAGAAAA
This sequence comes from Bothrops alternatus, assembly GCA_034064705.1. Classification (NCBI taxonomy): domain Eukaryota; kingdom Metazoa; phylum Chordata; class Lepidosauria; order Squamata; family Viperidae; genus Bothrops; species Bothrops alternatus. The sequence continues at coordinate 1,629,315 of JARGCV010000423.1, read as the reverse complement.
GCAAGCTAGAACTAAGGAGAAACTTCCTGACAGTGAGAACAATTAATCAATGGAACAACCTGCCTCGAGAAGTTGTGAATGCTCCAACACTGGAAGACTGGACAATCATTTATCTGAAATGGTATAGGTTCTCCTACTTGAGCAGGGGGCTGGACTAGAAGACCCCCAGGGTCCCTTCCAGCTTCTATTCTATTCTATTCTATTCTATTCTATTCTATTCTATTCTATTCTATTCTATTCTATTCTATTCTATATTCTATATTCTATATTCTATATTCTATATTCTATATTCTATATTCTATATTCTATATTCTATATTCTATATTCTATATTCCATTCCATTCCATTCCATTCCATTCTATTCTATTCTATTCTATTCTATTCTATTCTATTCTATTCTATTCTATTCTATTCTATTCTATTCTATATTCCATTCCATTCCATTCTATTCTATTCCATTCCATTCATGTCCAACCCTCAGCCACTCTATGAACCAGCAATCCCCATCCCTCTCTGTCTCACATCTCCTCCTTCAGATCTGCCATGGTCATCCTGATGTCATCCTTTATAGTGTCCAGCCAGTGGATACTACTAAAGTGACCCTTTGTCCTTTTTCTGCTGATCACTCCCAGCATGATTGCCTTTTTGAGTGAGCCAGCTCTCATGACATGGCCAAAGTATGACAGCATCTGTTTCGCAATCTTGGCTTCAAGTGATATTTTTTGTGAGGGTCAATCTATGACTTCTTTGTTATTTTTTCAGTCCATGGGATGTGTAATAGATGCCTCTAACACCACAGTTCAAAGGTGTCTCATCCTTCTCCTATCTGCCCTTTTCAGAGTCCAAGTTTTACAGTCATAAGTAACAACTGGAGAAAAGTTATTCCATTAACTAATCAGTATTTGCTTGTGAAGCTGATGCCTTTACTCCTCCAGATGTTATCCATGCCAGACACTGCAGTTCTTCCATAATAATAATCACCATCAGTCAATTGCAATGGGCAGCCTTACTCAGAACAGCTTACATCAGGGGTCTTCAGACTTGGCCCTTTTATGACTTGTGGACTTCAACTCCCAGAATTCCTCAGCCAGGTATGTGTGCATGGCTGAGGAATTCTGGGAGTTGAAGTCCACAAGTCATAAAAGGGCCAAGTTTGAAGACCCCTTGCTTACATCCTGCGACAAGAACTTTTAACACCATCAAATAACATCTGCCTACCCCAGGTCCATTGGAAGGGCTCAATAGGTGGATGAAGATGCCAAATCCAGTCTAAATAGCAGGCCGATTGTGCGACCAGCTATTATAATAATAATATTACTGAGGACAGAATAATAGCACTTAGCAACAGCAGTAGCACTACGACTTATATACCACTTCATAGTGCTTTATAGCACTTTCAAAGTGGTTTACAAATGTGAGTATATTGCCCCTCCACAATCTGGGTCCTCATTTTACCGACCTCAGAAGAATGGAGGTTGAGTCAACCTTGAGCCAGTCAGGATCGAACCCCCTGGCATATTGACTCATTGTACTTCAGATTTTACTGTATTTGAAAAAAAAAAATTGAAAGGGTTACTAATTGATGTAGCAATACCAGGAGATGGTAGAATCGACAGCAATGAATTGGAGAAGATCACAAAGTATCAAGATCTGAAAATTGAAATTGAAAGATTGTGGCATAAATTGCCAGTGGTGGTTCCAGTAGTTGTTGGTACACTGGGTGCCATGCAAAAATTCTTGGATGGCACTTAGAAAATCTGCACCTTGACCAAATTTCCATCTGTCAATTGCAAAAGGGGCCACATGACTTGGATCCTCACATGTACTATGCCATTACATCATAACATCCTAGATTCTTGAGAAGAATTTGATCCGTATGAAGGCCAACGCCAGTTAAAGAACTGGCAGCTGTGATTTCACATTACCGTGAATAAATAATAATAATACCCAGACTTAACAATTGTCGATAAAAAAGACAAAAAAGTCTGGATAGTGGACGTGGCATTGCCTGGAGACAGCAGAATGGAAGAGAAAGAACTGGAGAAGATAACAAAATACAAAGACCTACAAATAGAAATAGGAAGACTGTGGCAAAGGCAAGCAAGGGTAGTACCAATAGTAATAGGCACCTTGGGTGCAATCCCAAAACAACTGGAGCACCACTTGGACACCATCATCGGCATTGACAAATTCGCCATTAGTCAATTGCAAAAGGCAGCCTTACTAGGAACTGCTTCCATCCTGCGACAATATCTGTAATACCATCAAACATCCACATCTGCCTATCCCAGGTCCCTGGTAAGGATTCAATAGGTAGACAAAAATGCCAAATCCAGTCTGAACATCTGGCTGACTGTGCGATTAATAATAATAATAATAATAATAATAATAATAATAATAATAATAATAATAATAATAATGAAGCATTCCATATTTTTATGCCTTTAACCAAACAACATTTACTTATCCCACGTCACTCATAATGTTTATGCAGTACTAGTCTGATTATCCATGAATAAACCACAATTTACTGGGATGGTCCAGTCAGCTAAGCAAACTCAAACAAATATGTTATGATGTAACATTAGGTACGGATTTAGAAGTAGGCTATAATTTCCTGGCAGTGAAACTGTCATCATTTCATAGCTGAAATACAGATGGCAGTGGTTAGCCATCTTGAGCTGAAGCCTTGATTAATACTTGGATGAGGAAGCAGCAGGATATCACAGCTGAGTAGGCCAGAATGAAAGATACAAAGAGAAACAGTTCACATATTGTTGTGAATTAAGCTATATAAGACATGTTCATGGGATCTTGAGGTATCAAGATAGAACAAAGGGATTATTTCATTTCATCTATCTACGAGGGCAATTCAGAAATAAACCTCCATTTGAGCATGTGCGAGAAAGAGGCGGGGATAGCGATGCCCGTCCTATGGCACTGCAGTGGGCAGTGAGGAGTGGAACGAGAAAGTTGTGTTGCAGTTAACTTGTCCTCTAGATCAATTGAAAATGAATCCTTCCATAGAAAATCCCACCAAATGTGAAGTGCGTGCAGTAATATGATTCCTGGGTGCGAAAAAACTTTTGGCAGCTGAGATTAATCGCAAACTGTGTAATGTTTACGGACCAAACGTGATGAGTGAAGGTGTTGTACGTCAATGGTGTCTCATGTTTAAAGATGGACGAACTGACATGCACAATGAGGCAAGAAGTTGCCGCCCATCTGCAGTCAGAGATGAACTCGTAAAAGAAATTGACAAAATGCTCCGTGAAGTCCGTCGGTTCATGATTTCTGCACTTTCTTTACACTTTCCCCAAATTTCTCAGAGTGTTTTGTGCGAGGTAGTGACAGGAAATTTGGGATATCGCAAGTTCTGTGCTCATTGGGTACCAAAACTCCTTTCTGAGGAGCACAAAACACCCTGAATGGGTCCACAATGCTGGACATTTGATCACATTTCAGACAGTTGGCTGTCCAGTCCCTTCTTAAAAACTTCCAGTGATGGAGCACCCACAACCTCTGAAGGCAAGTCATTCCACTGGTTAATTGTTCTCACTGTTAGAAAGTTTCTCCTTAATTCCAGGTTTTATTTTATTTATTTATTTATTTTATTTTATTTATATGCCGCCCCTCTCCCAAGACTCAGGGTGGCTCACAACAACAAAACAATTTAAAAACACAATTAATTTAAAAATTTAAAGATTAATTCCATTCACACAACATACAAGCACATTCAGCTCACAGCCGCTGATGGCGGGACACTCTTAGGGCCGAGGGGCAGAGCACAGCTCATATGCCCCAAGTCTGTCGGCATAGATGTGTCTTCAGCACTTTCCGGAAAGCTAGGTGGGAGGAAGCAGTACGAACCTCTGAGGGAAGCTGGTTCCAGAGGGCTGGGGCAGCAACGGAGAAGGCCCTTGTCCTAGGCCCCGCCAGACAACATTGTCTAACAGACGGGACCCATAGGAGGCCAACCCTATGCGCCCTAACTGGTCGCTGGGATTCATGAGGCAGAAGACGGTCCCGCAAGTATCCTGGTCCATTGCCATATAGGGCTTTATAGGTCATAACCAACAGTTTGCTTCTCTCCTTGATTAGGTTCCACCCATTGTTTCTTGTCCTGCCTTCTGATGCTTTGGGAAATAAGTTGATCCCCTCCTCTTTGTGGCAGCCTCTCAAATATTGGAATACTACTATCATGTCACCCCTAGCCCTTCATTTTTCTAGACCAGGGCTCCCCAACCCCCGGTCCGTGGAGTAGTACCGGGCTGAGGTATGCCAGCAACCGGTTTGCACAAACAAGAAAAGCCCCATCTGTGGGATACAGGCAGCACACAAAACCACACACCCTCCGGTCCGTGGAAAAACCTCTCCATGTTACCGGTTCCCGGTGCCCAAAAGGTTGTGGACTTCTGCTCTAGACTAGCCATATCCAATTCCTGCATCTGTCTTTTATATGTTTTTGTCTCCAGGCCCTTCGTCATCTTAGTTGCTTTTCTCTGCACTTTTTCCAAAGTCTCAACCTCTTTTTTGTAACGTGATGATCAAAACCTGATGCATTATTCCAAGTGTGGCCGTACTAAACAGTGGCCCCCGCGGAAAGGGTTTGCAATTTGGGAGTCCTCCTGGATTCACGGCTGTCTTTAGAGGACCATCTGATGGCCATGGCCGGGAGGATGTTCTATTAGGTTCGCCTGGTGCGCCAGTTGCATCCCTTCCTAGACTGGGACTTGCTATGCACAGTTACTCATGCCTTCGTCACTTCCAGGCTGGACTACTGTAATGCTCTCTACATGGGGCTCCCCTTGAGGTGCACCCGGAGGCTTCAGCTGGCCCAGAATGCGGCCGCACGGGTAGTGACCGGAGCATCATGGCACTCCCATGTAACATCGCTCCTGCGCGAGCTGCACTGGTTGCCGGTGGCCTTCCGGGTGCGTTTCAAGGTGTTAGTGACCATCTTTAAAGCGCTCCATGGCATCGGACCCGGATATTTACAGGACCGCCTTCTGCCAGCAAATACCTCCCGCCGTCCGGTACGCTTCCACAGAATGGGTCTCCTCAGGGTGCCATCAGCCAGACAATGTCGGCTGGCGGCCCCCAGGGGGAGAGCCTTCTCTGTGGGAGCTCTAACGCTTTGGAACGAGCTCCCCCCGAACTCCGTACGATGACGGAATTGCGCTCTTTCCGTCGAGAATTAAAAACATATCTTTTTCGACAAGCCGGCCTGGGATAGTAGCTCTGGTACCAACAAGGCCATAATTGTTTTAGGGGGTTGAGCTTTTAGATAATGTAGTGGGTTTTAAATGATTCTGGGCCAAATTGTTTAATCTATTTTTAATTATTCTACTTTTTGTATGTTGATGTTTTTAATTGGGCTGTACACCGCCCCGAGTCCTTCGGGAGGGGGGCGGTATAGAAATCACAAAATAAATAAAAAAATAAAGCGATACTAATACTTCATGTGATTTTGATTCTATACCTCTGTTTAAACAACCAAGGATTGCATTAGCTTTTTTGGCTGCACACTGCTGGCTCATGTTTAAGTGATTGTCCACTAGAACTCCGAGGTCTCTTTCCCACAGTTACTGTTATTGAGCCAGGTTTTGCCTAATCTCTACTTTTACCAGATTATAGGCGGCATAGAAATCGAATAAATAATAATAATAATAATCATAATCATAATCATAATCAATTAATTATTTTAGTAATTAATTAGTTTGTGCTAATTTGTACCAAAGCTCCTGGACTAGATTTCCAGGATTACCTACTGTGATATTCCAAGAATTTCAGCATCTTGACTGCTCATAGGATAGGGTTACAGTTCTTGCTGTAAATATCACTAGATTGGGTTGGGGAGAATGCAGATTCCTTTGTCTCTTCAAGGAAATATTTGCCATTCATTCTCAGCCACCTGTATGATTGCTGCTTCCCCTCCATTGATAATTTGCATATCCCTTGTATGCCATGATGACAGATGTATTGATTTATTTATACTGCCCGAATCCATTTCCTAATTCAGAAAGCTCTCCAGGCAATTGACAAGCAAAAGTCATTTGAAATACACACAGCCTCATCTTTTCACGTCCCTGTTTTGAAATCAAAGCTAAAATAAGGAAATTAATCAGCATTTTCTTGTTGTCTTATTAAAAATGTTCTGCTTTGCCAGCTCTTCAAGGAGGCACCAAGAGAGAAAAAGAGGGGAAGAGAAAATTGCCAGCCAACACATCTTCCTATTTTATGCTTGATTAAACAGAAGGGGCAAGGAGAAGAAGGAGATGAAATTAAATTACATGTGCATTTCCTATTCTTTGCTTGAGATGGAATGATTATTAATGCTGGAGCATCAAAAGAGAGATCATTATTGTCTCCCATTTCCTTGAAGGCTGTTAGACCTTTCCTTTCAAAAGGTACTGGAATTCTTGCCCTATGTAGAACAAAGGAAGCCCTTTTTTTGAACCTGTTATAATCAAGCGAGGGCAATAAAGGAGAGTATTTCCATCTCAGGATTGAAATGAGGGGTCCTTGGAGCTCTCTGAGCTTGGCTGTTTTCTTGCACATGTTTTATTATTCTAACTAGGTAACAACCTCAGGACTAGCACTGATGAGGTTACCTAGTTGGGTAATGAAACATCTGCAAGAAAACACCCAAGCTCAGAAAGCACCAAGGACCCTACAGTCCTCCTTCTCCTCCTTCTCCTTCTCCTTCTCCTTCTCCTTCTCCTTCTCCTTCTCCTTCTCCTTCTCCTTCTCCTTCTCCTTCTCCTTCTCCTTCTCCTTCTCCTTCTCCTTCTCCTTCTCCTTCTCCTTCTCCTTCTCCTTCTCCTCCATAAACCCCATGCCATTTTAGCACTGATAATGTTACCTAGTTGGGTAATGAAACATCTGCAACAAAACAACCAAGCTCAGAGAGCACCAAGGACCCTACAGTCCTCCTTCTTCTCCTTCTCCTTCTCCTTCTCCTTCTCCTCCACAAACCCCATGCCCTTCTAGCACTGATGATGTCACCTAGTTTGGGTTATGAAACATCTGCAACAAAACAACCAAGCTCAGAGAGCACCAAGGACCCTACAGTCCTCCTTCTCCTTCTCCTTCTCCTTCTCCTTCTCCTTCTCCTTCTCCTTCTCCTTCTCCTTCTCCTTCTCCTTCTCCTTCTCCTTCTCCTTCTCCTTCTCCTTCTCCTTCTCCTTCTCCTTCTCCTCCACAAACCCCATGCCCTTCTAGCACTGATGATGTCACCTAGTTTGGGTTATGAAACATCTGCAACAAAACAACCAAGCTCAGAGAGCACCAAGCACCCTACAGTCCTCCTTCTCCTTCTCCTTCTCCTTCTCCTTCTCCTTCTCCTTCTCCTTCTCCTTCTCCTTCTCCTTCTCCTTCTCCTTCTCCTTCTCCTTCTCCTTCTCCTCCATAAACCCCATGCCCTTCTAGCACTGATGATGTCACCTAGTTTGGGTAATGAAACATCTGCAACAAAACAACCAAGCTCAGAGAGCACCAAGGACCCTACAGTCCTCCTTCTCCTTCTCCTTCTCCTTCTCCTTCTCCTTCTCCTTCTCCTTCTCCTTCTCCTTCTCCTTCTCCTTCTCCTTCTCCTTCTCCTTCTCCTTCTCCTTCTCCTTCTCCTTCTCCTTCTCCTTCTCCTTCTCCTTCTCCTTCTCCTTCTCCTCCACAAACCCCATGCCCTTCTACCACTGATGATGTCACCTAGTTTGGGTTATGAAACATCTGCAACAAAACAACCAAGCTCAGAGAGCACCAAGGACCCCACAGTCCTCCTTCTCCTTCTCCTTCTCCTCCACAAACCCCATGCCCTTCTAGCACTGATGATGTCACCTAGTTTGGGTTATGAAACATCTGCAACAAAACAACCAAGCTCAGAGAGCACCAAGGACCCCTCAAGTGAGAACCAGCAAGGATATTTTGGCATGGTGGCAGGAAGGGAGGGAGAGAAAATTAATTTTGACCAACACTAAATTAGCATTAGGGGTGGTTTTTTTTTTTTGCACGTTTAACAGTCTACTGTTTAATTCTAATGTAAGAGACACTGTCTGTTCCACTTTTCTGAGACAGACGGAAATAAAATTTGAGTTCTATCCAGACTCATCTTTAAACAAAAAGGAGCGCAAACTCTGATGTCCCAAGAAATGTGTGGTCTAAAAAGTGGAAGGCGAGGAAGCCAAATGGCAGGTACAGTTTTGGAATTAGAAGACAAGTCAGAGAAGAGAAGAGGCTCCAAAATTTCTCCAGGAATCCCAAATCATACTAGGTAGAAATCCTGGAAGTCATGCTTGAGCTGGACTATCACAAAGGTTGGACTAAGAGACCTGCAAGGTCCCTTCCAAGTCTATTATTCTATGTTCTGTGTTCTATTTAGGAAAATTCCTAAATTGTCTCTCTGTAGAAAGGGGGAAAGACAGGGGAAGGAAGTTGTGCTTTTCTGAGAGAGAGATCCAACTTAGAATTAAGGAGAAATGTTCTGTCAATAAGAACAATGAATCAGTTAAACTGCTTGCCTTTGGAAAGTTGAGGTGCTCCATCACTGGAGGTTCTTTAGAAGAGATTGGACAGCCATTTGTCTGGAATGGTCTAGGGCAGGGGTAGGCAACCTTGGCTCTTTTATGACTCGTGGACTTCAGCTCCCAGAATTCAACTCCTCAGGAATTCTGGGAGTTGAAGTCCACGAGTCATAAAGGAGCCAAGGTTGCCTACCCCTGGTCTAGGGTCTCCTGCTTAAGCAGGAGTTCAGAGTAGAAGACTTCCAAGTTCTCTTCCAATTCTGTAATTTCCTAACTTTCCTTGGAGGGGTTGACATCTATTTTCTTAATATCTTTTGAAATTTGAAAATGTGACATTTTGCAATTTCTGGAGGCCTCATAGCACTGCCTTGTCAAACAAAGATGGTAAATACAAAGAAAGAAGACATGGCCAGCAACTTAACATGTTTTTTTCTAGAATTTGGTTCTCCACTTGCCCCTGTATTCATTCCACTTTGAGTGTTGCTACCCCCAGAGCCTAACAAACTGGACAAAGCTGAAGCTGAGTGGATGTTCAGCCACATCAATCATTCACAGCTCCTGATATGGAACAGGAACATGACACAGAAATTCACCATCTCCAAATGCCCTTTGGAGAAGGACTTCTCTGAGCAATGGATTCAATTGCCCAACAACATGTATCCCTGATTAAAATCTATCAGGCTCTTGCCACAACCTATCAGTTCTCCTTGACAATCTATTGAATGTTCAGAGAGACACAACTGTTGGGTAAAGAGTCACGCACACCCTGAAGCTCGGTTATTGCTCGGTCAAAAATGGAAGGAAATCCTGCATCCTTTCTCTGCAGCTTGGGAAAATGCCAAAATAGGAATGTTTACTGTATTCCACAGTCTTGTCAACTGTTGTTGAGGTCACTTAGATGAAATTGCTAGCAGATTTTGAAGGCTATCTTGAGCTCCCGGAGAAAAAGCTATAAATATAATATTTGCAGAGGTCATTTCAGCCAGGGACATGGAGAAGATAAATAACCAACAATCCTCTTAATTTATGTTAACAGAATAATGGAGTTGGAAGGGGGTTGGAGCTCTTCTCGTCCTACCTTCTGTTCAGGCAGGAAATCCTATCTCCTTTCAGACAAATGGTTGTCCAGTCTCCTTTTGAAATCCTCCAGTGATGGGCACCCACAATTTCTGGATTGCATGATGGTGGCTGCCATATTGACTTTTTTAAAAAATCATTCCCCTATGGACTTGGAGACATTTAGGTAGTCAAGCCCAACTGCAGAGGGAAGAGGGAATGGCCTCAAAGGAAGGAGGAGTAGCTGCTACCAAGGCAATAGTTAGATAAAATGGACTTGAGCCCAGACTAAGAAAATAACTTGAGAAAGTGTCTCAGACAAACCTCTCCATAGTTCACAAAAAGATAAGTGAGATATGGGGAAGCACCTTCTGATTTGCAAGATTCTGTTTTCATGTTTGTTACCATAAAGTAGTCTTGACCTATATGGCATTGGTGTCTTAATCTGATCTACTTTGTTGGATTGACACAAAATCTACAATTGCACCACTGTGGTGAGCTATGAAGTGCTTCAATACCCCTCCACTGTCTCTCCCATTTTTCCTGCCTTTAAGACACAAGGCACAAACAGCCCGGGAAAACTCTCCACTGGATTAGAAGCAACGGTTTGAATTATTTTTCCAGAGTGTTCAGGGGAAGCATAAATCCTTCCACTGTTTCTCCAGGAAGCAATGAGTGTACTGCTGCTACTGGAAAATTTTACTTCTTCTCATGATTTCTCTTGCGAATTAATGGAAGTACAGAAAAAACAGAGGAACTGCAGACCACTGGAGGGTGTGTCGTATCATGAAAGACAGGACAGTTAGCATATGTTTCTTTCATCTTGGAATGAATGAATGAATGAATGAATGAATGAATGAATGAAATGAAATGAATGAACAAATGAATGAATCAACCAACCAACCAACCAATCAATCAATCAATCAATTGTAAAAATCTGAGAAATGGGAGACAAAGTAATTTTCGCTGAACATTGAGATATTGGCTTTTTTTTTGTGTTGTGTTGTAGGTATGTTTTGATATATTGTTAGAGGCCCAGAGTTACTGTGTTGAGCTGGGTGGCCATATAAATCAAGTAAATAAACAAATAAACATATAAATGCATTTCAATTAGGTGTATTCAAACAGGTGGTGCTAACTCTTGGTGACCAGATAGATCCAGATGGAGAAGATGATAGAGATGGATGGATAGACAGAAAGACAGACAGACAGACAAGATTGTCCTTCAGAAGTCACTTGTGTTCCACATTTGACTTCTCTCTTTAGAGATGTCCAAACCTCTATAGCTATCCTTCTTGCTAAAAAGAGCGTGCTTCTGCTCTTGGTAAATATCTCTATATTTTCTGTTTCTTTGCAGGAGAAAGCTATGTGTGCTCATCAGACAACTTCTTTAAGAAAGTGGAGTATACCAAGAACGTCAACCCAAACTGGTCAGTCAATGTGAAAACCTCTGCCAACATGAAAGCTCCTCAGTCCCTGGCCAGTAGCAACAGTGCCCAGGCGAAGGAGAACAAGGATTTTGTGCGTCCCAAGTTGGTGACCATCATCCGGAGCGGAGTGAAGCCAAGAAAGGCGGTGCGTGTGCTCCTGAACAAGAAAACAGCCCATTCTTTTGAGCAGGTGCTCACCGACATTACAGAAGCCATAAAGCTGGAGACAGGAGTGGTTAAAAAGCTGTACACTCTGGATGGGAAGCAGGTAAGATACCTTTAAACCTTCAGCTCAGATCTATACAGCAGTGGGACAAACAAGGACATAGAGACCTTTTCGTAAACTGGTTCCAGTTATAGTCAAGCCATATCTTTATGGGGAAGAAAAATGTTTCAACCTGCTGGCTGTGGAATTTTAGAATCCTCCTAATCTTACTCCGGAGTCTGAAATCCAGAAATGGATTCACATGTCCCTCAAAGGAGATTCTTTTTCTTCTTTTGTGTCTCTTAAACTTGATTTCTTATTCTGACTGATTGAGGTCTTCTATTGGTCTGCTGATTTGGGTCATCTGAAATTCCTATAATTCAGATTAGCTTCTCTTGAGTGGTGTATGAGATTACAGTTAGACAAATGTGATCTGTTGTGGTTATGTGAACCTGGACATCAAGTAAACCAGTAAATCATGGCTTATGATTTAACATGATCTGTATGGATCTGTGCAAGTGGCTTACTCTAAAACCATGAAATCACCCAGAACCTCTTCTTGCATTAAAATTGCAGTGGGAAATAAGTAAAATTTGCGCATTGATTCAAAATATTTATTTAAATTATTATTATTTATTTATTTATTCGGATTTGTATGCCGCTCCTCTCCGAAGACTCGGAGAGTCTTCTGTAAAGAAGAAGGGAGAGAAATACAACTCCATATGTATATATAATCGTTTCAATATTTTTAGGTACTGCAAAACCTTAAAACTATCTTAAGGGGAAAAAAAACAGCACCAAAACAATATTATATATGAGTAAAAAGAAAGAGAGGGAGCTTGTAAATATGTAATTATAACTTAAATAATTCAAGAATGTTGAGCCAAATTGCTTGAAAATCCTCTTTCCTGTCTCTCTACTGAAACCCTGCCCATTCACCCAAGGAACACATGTCAATGGTCCCTTCAACATTAAATAATTCAAATAATTCCTTCTTCAAAGCCACATACTCCCAAATTTGAAACTGTGACCCTTTCTACCCATTCTTCTCTCCTGCCCTTTTACAATCAGTAGATCTTTTACCCTTATTTCTGCCATGTCTCTTTTGGGACACAAATAGCCCTGATGACTAAGAACCTCCAACGAAGCTCAAAATTAACCAGCTAAAGTAGCCACCATCTGCTCTCTGACTCGTCGTGCCAGTGGCAGCAGGAACTAAATTGTCACTGCGTGTTTGCATCATGAAGAGAAGGGCAGCCAACGTTTGGAGAATTAACAGGTGCAAAATGGCTGGGGTTTTAATCACGAGGAATATTCCACAAAAGGTGGCTCTGTGCAAGTGGGTTGTTCTTGTTTTTAGAGGCTGATCTCTCAGTGATTAAAGACACTAAGATGATCAGCTGGAAAGCTGACAGCCCGGGTTTGAGACCCGAGCACTATGTAACGGGGTGAGCTCTTGTTCCTTGCTCTAGCTCCTGCCCATCTAGCAGTTCAAAAGCAAGCAAATGCAAGTAGATAAATAGGTACCACTTTGGTGGGAAGGTAACAGTGTGCCTCAATGTATAGTTATGCTGACCACATGACCACAGAAGTGTCTTCAGACAATGCTGGTTCTCTTGGCTAAGAAACTGAGATGAGCAGCCCCTCCCCCAGAGGAGGGAACGACTGGACAGAGGCAACCTTTATCTTTGGATGGAAGCCATGAATGTACTATATGCGGTCCATGTCGCTTAATGCTTTTGAGCACCCAATATTTGGGAAATATCTTTAGGAAAAATATGATGGATAGCAGTAGATAATTACAATTATACTATTATTGAGCCCCTCGATTTAAACCTGAGAAAGGTGATTGATTCAGAACAGGCAGGATGTCAGAATCCAATTATATTTCATCTCTAGTGATCGACTATGGAAAACCCCATTTCTGCCCTCTCTGGATTCTGTCATACGATGAAGGGGAAGGGGGGTGAACAAAGGGGTTTCATGGCCCTCACTTCCTTCAGTACAACTTCAAAAGGGACTGAATGTGGATACCACCAAAAGGACTAAATCATAACAATGGGGCCATCAGCTTTCCACTACTCTCCTCTGAAGTCTCCCTTCCACCGGCAGTGAGGAAAAAGGGGGTGGAAATGTAACGCCTGGGATTGTCTCTGGAAAGATGGTGGGGTGGGGTGGGGCTGCTGGGAACTCCTTAAAACCTTGACCCGTAGGGCTTGGGCCCCAGGTCCTGTCTAGAACGCCTGCAACCATTTTCTCTTAATAAAGGATGCCTGTTGGAAGGAATATTCCAAGAGTTCTGTCTTCTTAAGATGCAAAGTGGGGTGGGTCCTGACACAGGTTTTTTTTACAATAAGAATGGAATTAAAGTATAGAATCTCAAAAATGATGGAAGTCATTGTCGATGAAGTGACTATTCAAAGTGACTTCCTTCCCAGAGCCTTTGATCTTCTTTCCAACTGAGTCTTGGTTTAGTGGGGAAAATGCTAATTACTTATTTGATGCCAGAAGAATTTTCGTTTTTGTTCTGCAATATTATGGACACATCCATCTACATTCCCAGAGCCAGAGAATTCTGTCATATTTACTCTAATGCCAAGCTAAGGAAGATCCAGATCGGCCAGTTTTGTTGCACTGCAGTTCCCATTATCTGTTCCCATTTATCTGCTGACTGATGATAGATCATTCAATGTTATTTGAAAAATGACGTGGTCCCTTCCTTTGGAATTGGAATTCTTTATTTTTCAACAATGGACTAACATGTGCCACAGAATTATGTATTTGTTTGCTTTTAAGATTTATAACCTAGCGTTTGATTGACCAAAATTCAAGGTCCATACATTTGCATCAATACAGTCACACTGCCCAAGATTCCTTGTCTTTGAACAAATGGATGGACCAAAGCATGTTCTCTTTAGCTCAGGGATGGAGGATTTATTGACATTTAGAGTGGTGTTGGAAGGAAGGAAGGAAGGAAGGAAGGAAGGAAGGGAGGGAGGGAGGGAGGGAGGGAGGGAGGGAGGGAGGGAGGGAGGAGAGGGGTGGGGAAGGGAAGGGGCATCTGAGTGGAACAGCAGCTGAAGACTGCTGAAGAAACCCCAATGAAAGACAAACAGAAACATAGGTCATTTCCTGGTTTACTTAAGGGATTAACTTTAAATATCTTTGGATCAATGGACAGTGTGAAGGTTTTAATGCATCTGTGGGATAAGTGCCCAAAACAGAAATGAAGGGAAAACAAAAGTGCCAAATAAAAAATGAAGAATCCTCAGGGAGAGCATTAAATACCAATTGTGGTTATGAGGAAAGCTGGAGTGGGTGTGAGGAAGAGAGACCTCAGAAGGTGTGAAATCCTAAGTTAAAACAGGGCCTCGCTTCCATATGCATTAACTCTGTGTCAAAATGGTGTTTACTATGCTATTTTATGTCAGTCAATATAAAAAGTTTCCTAACCAGAGGCAGGGGGAGGAAAAGAATGGGTGCCTGGCGTATTTCACATGTGCTTCATTGAGAATCAACCTGTTGCTTGAAATATCAAACATAGACGCAGAAGTGTTTGCACATCAGAGTACTTATTTATAGTACATGGCAGCTCCTAAAATATACTGGCAAGGAGCAAAAATTAAGGAGTCACAAGGCCTCCTTTAAATATCTGGGCACAGATCACAAAGAGTTGTGTGTGAGTGGTTTAAGCCAACAATGTTGAAAAGGGCCAACATAATAAAGGCATTGTGGTTGACGTACTTTGACCATAGAGATTACTGTATGTGACAGGTATGTTTGAGCTATATCAAATATTTTATCAGGAAAATAAAGATGGACAGTTTATTAATATCACAAAGGTGGGGCATTTTATGTTTTCCCAGGTTGAAGTACAGAAGGAACCATAAGCAGCCCCGTTTCCTTCTCCATGTTGAAACGGAGATTTGATTAAAAGGCCAGTCTCCATGGATACAAATGATTGTCATGTGAGCCAACATGAATGCTTCCATGTGAGCTAGAATCCCGATACATTTTTTTTTAAAAAATCCATTTTATACTTGTCCTTTCTTTTTTCTTTTTGTCTTATCTTTCTATGACAGGGGGAAGAATTAGTTTCCAGGCTAGAGAATTTTTTTTTTAAAGTCTATTATATAAAGAGCCAGCTGCAAGCTCCCCAATTTTCAGTGAAGAGATGTGCTTTCTTGCCAAGCTGATGGAAAAATAGCTAGAAAGAAAATCAAGAAGTCCCTGCCTCAAGGAATAGAAGATGTACTGATTCTTAATTTAAAACAGTTTCGTTGCTGGAATTTTGTAGTTGCGTTTGATTGAATTTTGCAGTTTTACTCAATATTACCTGGTCCTGTGATCATCTAAGAGTATTTATCATAGACAGAAAAATAATGGTAGTGGAACTTTAATTGCATTGCATCACTCTTGTGTCAGAAGCACTGAGGTGCTTTCGGATTGAAAGGATTAGCCAGTGACATCAGGGCTGCCTGGGAGACATCCGTTTGGGAGCTCCAGCCCAGCATCCTAACCATGTGAGTCACTTCAACAATAAGTCAATATTTGCTTACCTAAGCAGATAAACCGAAAGACCACAGGCAAGCAAAAAAGGAGCATGAATGAGCAGGAGCGATTTCCGATTTCCTGCTGGCTTCCCCAATGACTTTGCTTGTGAGAAGCTAGCCAGAGAGCATTGGAAAACATAATCAAATGGTCACGGGTAAGCTGCAACAGCCACAACTTTGCAAATAAAACTGGTCTGAAGGTCATTGAAATTTCAATTCCACAGGAGTAATAGATCCTGGATTTTTTTTCATGCATTTTTCTCCCCAGTTAGTTTATTTTAGGCACATTAATTCAAAAATAGTTGCAATGTAATGCACCTGCCAAAAGTCTATTTTCTTTAAGCAGGAATGTAAAATAAATTCTGCACATGGACAAGGCAGTACTGGAAATGGGACACTAATCCTTGCTTCAGTTTGAATCAGCTCAAGAAATAAGCAAAGCTACGTCTCCAGAAATTGCTAATAGCAAAATTCCAAACTGTTCTTATTTTAGATGTTGCCCCTTCTTTGACTCAAGCTTTATATCTCCCTGAAGCACAACCGTAGGCTTTAGCTTCTCTGTGCTCCAGATTCTGCTTCTCAGTCCCCAAAAAGCAAAATAAAGTTAATCTTCACATTTACTCATTCAAAAGCTAAGATTAAAAAAAAAAAAAGAGCAAAGAGCATAATTTAATCACTGTTTCCCCCATAAGCTGTCAGAGATCGTGCAAGTAACAAAAATCTCCTTGCTCGAATTTGAAACCAACGGGAAAGAAAAAAATAATAATGCTTAGATCTTACTTTGTCCTTGTCATTATGTCTTATTCTATAAATTTGTTTGGTTTTATATATATTTTTTAAAAATCTGTATGGTTCCTAGGAGGGCAAAGTGCAAAGCTGTTAAGCCACCTTTCCCTTTCGGGATCTGTTAAGGTGGCTGGAGCTGATAAGGCAGGAGTAAAGCTGAAATGATAGAAAATATTTGTAACTCGGGTGGTAGATGTTGTCAGTGGTCTGTTCTCCGAGCTTGCTGTTTAGCTTCCAAACGTTTTGTCACCAGGCTAGTTAACATCATCAGCGAGACTTCAGTTAAAAAGAGTCTTGTTTCAGTTCTCCTCCACTTGGGTATGTCCAGTTTAATGAAGAGAAGGACGAGGAGGGACATGATAGCAGTGTTCCAATATCTCAGGGACTGCCCCAAAGAAGAGGGAGCCAAACTATTCTCCAAGGCGCCTGAAGGCAGGACAAGAAACAATGGATGGAAACTGATCAAGGAGAGAAGCAACCTAGAATTAAGGAGAAACTTCCTGACAGTTAGAAAAATTAACCAGTGGAATAACCTGCCTCCAGAAGCAGTGAATGCTCCAACATTGGAAGTTTTTAAGAAGAGACTGGACAGCCATTTGTCCGAAATGGTATAGGATTCCCTGCCTGAGCAGGGGTTTGGACTAGATGACCTCCAAGGTCCCTTCCAATTTTTATTATTATTATTATTATAAACTGCTGGTCCTCTTGGAGAAGTTGTCCCCCTGTTCTGGAGAGGGGCCGAGTTAAGTTAAGATGCTGAGACTCTAGAAAGAGTACAGAGAAGAGCAACAAAGATGATTACGGGACTGGAGTCTAAAACATATAAGGAATGGTTGCTGGAATTGGGTATGTCTAGTTTAACGAAGAGAAGGACGAGGGGGGACATGATAGCTGTGTTCCAATATCTCAGGGGCTGCCCCAAAGAAGAGGGAGTCAAGCTGTTCTCCAAAGCGCCTGAAGACAGGACAAGAAGCAACGGATGGAAATTAATCAAGGAGAGAAGCAACTGAGAACTAAGGAGAAACTTCCTGGCAGTGAGAACAATTAACCAGTGGAACAAGCTGCCTCCAGAAGCGGTGAATGCTCCAACACTGGAAGTTTTAAAGAAGAGATTGGACAGTCATTTGTTGGAAATAGTATAGGGTTTCCTGCCTGAGCTGCGGGTTGGACCACTAGATGACCTCCAAGGTCTCTTCCAATTCTATTATTATTATTATTATTATTATTATTATTATTATTATTATTATTATTATTATTATTATTACACATGTATGTAAGTGCGTGAACAATACAATATATGAGATAAAATATTACAGTAAAACTATGATAAATTTCCATAATATGGTGCCATAGAGTTGCAATAGAATAGATGTTATAGTTAATATTTTCTAGCTAACATGTTATAGTTAACTATAATATCTTATCCCCCTTGGCAGTATCTCATCAGTCTATTTTCCAAGGTCTTTCCCCATACCATGACACCTATGTTCCTGCTCAGCTTTCTGATATTAATATAGTCTTTAATTTTTCTCCTTTGTTTTCCATTGTGCTTCAGGGCTTTGCATTAGATCCTTTCTAATCATCAGAGCCTGCCTTCCTCTCTCTGATTTCTTTTCCTATTTTGCAAGTAATAAAGAGAAAAAGGAAAAGAAATGAAAGAAACCATCATCTATATTGTTGAATGGCAAGGATCTGGACACCTTTGAATTACTCGTCTTAAATATTAGCAGTGCTTTTTTTCTAAAAAAAAAAAAAAAAAAAAAAGGTGCCGGAACTCACACACATCATACAACTCGCCTTGCCTACCCTATAAGGTTCCATCCCAAAAAGGTGCCGGAACTCTGTTCTGGGTGTTCTATGGGCGGAGTAACAAACAGGTACTTCTTTATTCAGCTTCAACAGAACAGCAAACAAAATGGCTCCGCCCCCTTTTATACCTTTTGCAAGGGACAGTGCCAGCCAATGAATGCAACGTATTTTCCTGCGCCTGTGCATGCTCAGTAAGCCGGAGACAGCCTGTCTGGCCCGGGCAGGCCACATGGTCTGTCCTGGTCTCGGCGCAGCTTCCTGCACCTGCTCTGTCAATCAGAGCCCAGGACATAACAGTTTGCATACTAATTGTTGGGAAACTGCTAGCCAGGCTGGAAAGAGGGGTCAAGTGGGCAATTAGCTTTGAGTCCTTGCGCAGCCACAAGAGGCATAAGCCTGACCCACCCACCCAGCCAGCCCCAAGACCAACGAGACCTTATTGGGTTGTTCCCAGGGGAAGGCCTACAGTCTGGGGAGATTCTTGTAATATAGGTTGAAGTCAATAAAGTTGCTGAATTAAGCTATTCATAAATAGCTCAGGTTTGTTTCCCCCTTGATATTAATAGTAGTAAATTTAGACGCAGGGATGAGTAAAATATATTTGGCTCCAAATACTTCATTGGGTTACTAGATCTGGACTGCAAAAAAAAAATAAGTAAGTCAGTAGATGATAGCAAAGAGGTATGGAATATTTTCTTGAGTGCCTCCGAGTGAACTTCCAGATGTTTCAGTCTAGATCCAATTATCTGTTGCTGCACTGAGTGAGCTACATATTCTTGGGGACTTGGCAATAAAGAGGCTTTATTTTTGGCAACACAAGAAAGGGTTGAATATCCCATATTAACAAGTCAATGGCTAAAGATATTTAAGAATGGAACGAACCTTTCTTACGAACTTAAGCTGAGATCCATATAACAAAAGATGTTTTCTGATTTTTATACGACAGCCGGATTCAGTTTCTAAAAGTTCTTATCTCATAAGCCCGTTAAATTGGAAGTGATAGAAATTTAGTGACATGGTTTGGAATTATCTCACCACTGCTAAAGTTCATTTTCATATCTTTAAGTTGGTTACTGTTACAAAACGATAAATATAGGTTAAAGATGTGCTTGCATGTTTTATGCCTCAAAGTTGGAACTTATCACTACATGAGTAATTGTGGATGCAAGGGGCAGAATAAATTATTTTTCAGGATTGTAAAGTCCCACAGGCAAGCTCACACCATCCACGCATTGGTTAATATTCTTAAGCTTGGCTCTTTTATGAATCAAATGGAAAAACTTATTTGTATTATTTTATATAATCATGACATATGCAAAAATTAGGCTGCATCATTTTCTATATATACACCATGTTTTGTTGGTGAGTTTTCTAGGTTTTTCCCCCCATCTCAGTTTCCCCCTTTCTCTCTCTCCTTCCCTCCCTCTCTCTCCCTCTGTCCCTCCCTCCCCCCAATTTGTGGGATTTCTTGGTAGACTCTGAGCTTGATTGTTTGCTTGTGAATGTTTCATTACCCAGCTAGATAGCATTATCAGTGTGAATGAGTGTGAGGTTTGCTGCCTGTTTCAATATGATGGCCTGCCCTACCACTGTAGGAGGTATGGCTGCCTCCTTGGTGGTCCTTGATTAGAATATTGTTTTCCCTTTGATTGTTTGTCTGGTGTTAATCCCTGCTTATCTGGATGTTGGCTGCTGGAGGGGATGCGTTCTTATCTTTTTGTTTCCTGTTAGGGTCTTTATTGTTTCTTTTGAATGGTGTGTAAATGGAGTTTATCCCTGTTTTGTCTGAATGCCAACCTTCCAGCAATTCTCCAGCCTGTTTGGATGTGACTTGCTCTAAGATGCTAATAGTCTCCCTGTTTGAAACCATGGCTAAGTCTGTGAAATAAAATGATTGAATGTTTTTTAAAAATGAAAAACAGCAGGCAGCAGAAGGATACAAAAGGGGTTGTGACACATCACACAGATAGATGGTTCCGTGAATTTCCATCCTTGCTCAGGTTGTACAGGATTTGGGTGGGTGCCAATTTTAGAAGTTCCAGCGGTGTTTTCCCTGTCTCAATAATTCATTGGGGGTATTATTCTTCTAATAAAAAGTCTGGAATCCATCAAGTTTTCATCCTGGAGTTTATGATCCCTTTGGTAAATGATTCTGAGCCATTGTTAAAGAAAAATAACATTAAGAATGTAGGGGAAACAAAAGATGAACATTAAGCCAACAAATGACAAAATCCCTGGCTATTGGTCATTCTGGCTTGGGACAGAGAGATTTGCAATGCAACAACAGCTAAACATCTGGCTTTGAGAACTTTCCTTAAGGCAGCACACAGCTGCATTTGGAAAGTTTCTTAGTGAGACACTTTGTATTCCACATTTATTTTTTTTAAGGATGAGCTTTTTTCCAAATGAGCTGCACATATGTTTTGAGGAACTTATCTTGGGCAAGATTTCCCCACTTTTTTATTATTTATTGTTATAAATCTTGGTCCATTCTATTGTTTCAGTGCAATGAGTTTGATAAAATATGAATTGAGATGATTAGCACTCTATCATTTAGAAAGCTTAAAATACTGAAAATAGAGAAAAGTAAAAAATTTAATCACTATTCATTTAGGATGTTAGTATTATAAGCATGAAATTATTTGGCTTTTCATCCAGCTTTAAGCATAAGATGCAACTGCAACCTACATCAAGGTATTAGTTATATGATAATCATTTCAATCTTAATAGGTAAATGTTAAAATTTCCATTGTATTATTGAGAGGGAGAAGGAGAGGGAGGGAGGGAGGACTAGGCAGATTTAGCAAAAGTAAAAATACCTAAAAAGGAGAAAAAAAGAAAGAAAAAGAAAGAGGGAGAAAATGAGAAAGACAAAGTATGAGAGAGATATGCAAAAGGAAAGAAAGAAAGAAAGAAAGAAAGAAAAAAAGAAAGAAAGAAAGAAAGAAAGAAAGAAAGAAAGAAAGAAAGAAAGAAAGAAAGAAAGAACTATAAAGAACTATTGGTTTCTGACTCCTGCCTTTGTCTACATTTGCAACTCTGCAATATTTGTAGGCTTTCAGGACCCCTTAAAAGATAGACAGCAAGTGGTTCTATATATGACACAACATGATGCATTGTATGTATGAGAACCATTCATCTGATGTATTTAATTAAACTTCTATTTTGTAAGGATATTATTAATTTTGCCATTGCTGCAGATTCTCCAATACTGAAGTTCCCAATCTGGCATGGTTAAGGTTGTCTCTTGTCTTGAGAAGCATTGACCCTCAAGATTGTTTCCATCCAAGGCAATACGGACATCCTGGAATAGAAATCCTCCAGCTGATTTAATGGCCTGCTTTCCTTCCTCTGCTCTCTTCCCCTAAATGCTGGCTTTCGATGGAGGTTGTGGTTTCCCCCCACCCTCCCCCATTGTGCAATCTGGCAGCTGCAAAGGCAAGTTGCTAGGTGACAGTTCTTGGAGCACAAAGAAGCTGTCTGGGAAGGCTGGTCCTGCCATTTCCAAGCAGCTGTGCAGAATTTCCATTTGCCTTTTCCTCACTGTCACCATCACCAGGAGCCCAGTCAGCATTAAGCATCTCCGAAAGATGAAAGAGCAGCAGTAGATCAGTTCTCCTTTCCCCCCCTTTCTTAAAATCTCTTTTCTGGGCTTAAAAAAGGGGGGGATTGCATGCAACTTGGCTTTGTATGGCTGGAGGTGGAACAGTTAAAGGGCAACAGGCAGGACATCATGTCGGTCTCTTTTCCCCTTTGTTGGTGGTCTTAGACTCTGCAACAGGACCCACAACATGTAATCAAATGCCCGTCTCTTGCTATGTTTGCTGCTTCTTAAAAAAAAAAAAAGGAAGGGGGGAGAGCATCTATGGAGCAGTTGCAGCCACCATATTGATGTTGACCCTCTTGTAGATGTCCTTCATCACCAGAATTCTCCCTTGGTTTGAATTGAGGTAGACAAGTGGGCAGAATAAATCAGAGTCCCTGGATGTCTGGTGTTATTACAGAATGTATGGTACTTATATTATTGTAACAGCTAGGGGTCTTTCAAGCATCTCCCTGAAAGTTTGAAATTTCTACAGACATAAGACTGGGTTTCTTAGAAGAATCATTTCTGTTTTGCTAATTCCTGACCAAGGGACATCTTGCCAACAAGGATAGTCCTTTTCTTATCCTTTCAGATAAAACTGATTGCTTTTTCTATTTCTATTTCTATTTATTAGACTTATAAGCCGCTCTTCTCCAGGGGACCCAGAGCGGCTTACAACATAGATAAATAACAATCACATTTAATAAGTCTAATATAAATTAAATTAAGATGATCATAAAGTTAAAACAATACCCCAATTTTTTTAATAAAAAACATTCATCCAACATTCAACACCAATCATTCCCAGATCTGCCGACACAAATAAGTTTTTAATTCTTTTCAGAAGGCCAGAAGAGTGGGAGCGGTCCGAATCCCCGGAGGGAGCTGATTCCAGAGGGTAGGGGCCGCAACAGAGAAGGCCCTTCTCCTGGGGCCCGCCAGCCTACATTGACTGGTCGACGGGACCCGGAGAAGACCAACTCTGTGCTCTCTGACCGGTCGTGATGAGGTATGAGGCAAAAGACGGTCCTGCAAGTAACCTGGTCCTAGGCCATGTAGAGTTTTGTTAGGGTTTGGGTGCTCATTGAACCATCCACTGATTTGTTGACCTTGAAAAATCCAATTTTTCGCTTTCAAGAAGAAACTCTGATAGGGTAGCATTGATTTTCAGAACATTCACCTTTAACATTCACTTTGGGGCCTGTTCTCTCATTGAAGCCCATCTTAGGGTACTGTGATATACATGTATATGTATGTGTATGTGTATGTGTATGTGTATGTGTATGTGTATGTGTATGTGTATGTGTATGTGTATGTGTATGTGTATGTGTATGTGTATGTGTATGTGTATGTGTATGTGTATGTGTATGTGTATGTGTATGTGTATATGTGTGTGTGTGTGTGTGTGTGTGTGTGTGTGTATGTATATACACACGTTTATCTTAAAAACTCAAATCCCAGGTTAAATTGCACACACTAATTCTTGTCAGATGAATATTAACTGTGGCTATCTGCATTTAGCACTGGGTATGACTGATATTGAAAATGGAGGGAGGGAGGGAGGGAGGGAGGAAGGGAGGAAGGATCAAATAGAAGGGAGGAAGAGAAAGAAGGAAGGATTAAATAGAAGGGAGGGAGGGAAGGAAAGAAGAAGGAACGAGGTAAGGAAGGAAAAGGAAGTATCAAATGGAAATGAGGGAAGGAAGGAAGGAAGGAAGGAAGGAAGGAAAGAAAGAAAGAAAGAAAGAAAGAAAGAAAGAAAGAAAGAAAGAAAGAAAGAAAGAAAGAAAGAAAGAAAGAAATTTGAGCTTGATCCTAGGAACTTCATGTGGGTCTCATGCAGACCTTGATTTTTTTTAAAAAAAAAACCAGGTTTAATCTCCAGCCTCCTGACCAGCAACTCTTATCTGAGATATTATTGTAATAAATCCACTCCAAGTTAAGAACACCAAAGCTTACTGGAGGACAAGTATCAGAAGGATTAAAGACGTTTAAAAGTCAAGAGATAAGCCCAAAACAAAATAAGAGATTTCTGAGCTATAAACATTCTGGTAAGCTGAACATCAGGGATGACCATCATAGATCAATAGTATTCCAGCACTTCTGCTTTTTAAATACCCAGAGCGCAGATGAGGCCTGCTTTTTCTCAACAAGTTGCTCCCAAGAGCTTCTGTCTGGTTTGGCCTTCCCTTACCATAGACAGGCATTGTTTGACATTCTAGGTTTAGCTGATAGTGTTCTTGGAGTCTGAATGGAGGAGGTCTCTGAATGATGATTAGAATCCAGGGCTCCAGGAATGGTGTGACCAATTGCTGCCTCAGGTCTGGAAAGACTGCAGCTAGCTGTTGAGATGTCTCCTCACGATCCTTCTCATCTGAGGAAGGATCTCCTCACGATCCTTCTCATCTGAGGAAGACGGGATCTTGACATTTGGCACAGAGAAATTGGTAGGGAGAAAACCTGATTTGTT
The DNA here is from genome assembly GCA_034064705.1 of Bothrops alternatus. NCBI lineage: Eukaryota > Metazoa > Chordata > Lepidosauria > Squamata > Viperidae > Bothrops > Bothrops alternatus. Next base: position 1,604,901 of record JARGCV010000423.1, on the reverse strand, counting down.
GTATGAGTCACTTTAAAGTCAGATACAATTCAGACTTACCAGCAGAAATTGGTAATGCTTGTAAATGTGACTCAACCCAACAGCATACAACACATTTTTATAGTGAATCAGCTGGTTTGTCCATTTAACCAGGCAATATCTAAATTAAATGATAGGAAGTCACCAGAATTGTACAAAGTGTACTTTCTCAGCAGTGCCTATATCTTAGAAGTCCTGAACTGCCACATTTGGAATTCAGAAAAGTCAAGGACCATCTCACAAAATGGAGGACGTGACCAATCACCAAACACCCACAGGGTTGAAGGTGAAGAGATAAAATTGTTCCATCCAGTTGTTAAAGATGGTCTCTGCCACACTGGCTTAAATTATTTGGGAGGTGGGGAATGAGGACATTGTTAGACAAGATACCCACATTTTTAAATTGCAAACAATGCTTAGGGAGAGGGGGTCTCTGGGATAAATATAATGCTTAAGACTTGAACGTTGCTTGCCCTGTCCCATTTCTTTTCGTTTGTTTTAATCCAAAGTCAATATAAATTCAAATTAGTTGGGCTCTGGAGGCCTGTGGGGACCTAAAGAACCATCTCTAGGCATATGGCAGATGTGGCGCCATGTTGAGGGACCCAGCCAGCAGGCATCTGAATATTCAGACTCCAGAGGCCCTTCCATCAATTACCTTGTAATACTTAAGGCTTCACAAAAATAGATGTTGGCCAAACTGTGTATGTTCAGAAAACTAACTACTTCTATGACTTGAGTCTTTTGGGTTCCTTGTAATAAGAGCAAGGAACTTGGTGAGGATTTTCTCCAGACTGGAACTTCATGTCAATTCATCATTTCTAGTCTTTGTAGCTGGACTGTTTCCTGGACAGAATTCTGAAGAAGGAATTCATTATTTCTACTGCCAAATCTTCTCCCCCAATAGCTTTTTGTTGACCCTTCTTTCTTGTGCAAACCTCTTTTGATGTCAGCCACCATCACCCCAACTCTCATTCTTGCTGGAGCTTCAGTTCTGCCTTCAACCCTTTGATTGGCCTGAAATGTGCCTCTAAAAGCAAATCTTATTGCCAAAGTTATTCTCTCCCGCTCCCCCTCCCTCCCTCCCCCCCTCTCTCTTTCTCTCTCTCTTTCTCTCTCCCTCCTTCCCTTCCTCCCTCTCCTTCTCCCTCTCTCTGAGGGATGTAAAGCACTATGAAGCAGTACCGGTATATAAGTCTACGTGCTATTGCTATTGTCCAAATCCACTGGTGCCCCAAATTGATTTAAAACCAGTGGAGTTTGATGAAACATTGTTTAGATAATCTGTGCAGTAGAATTCAAGGATGGCTTTTTTTATCCCATCTGGTGCTCTTTGATTGATATACTTGCTCCATTAAGCTTATTTAGATTCAATCAAACACACCTCAGTATGAAAATTAAAACAGAGAAGCCAAGTTCAAAGTCATAGTTTAAGTCTCTCTGTCAACACTTGCAGAAATAAACTGGATTGGAAAACATTTTAATAGGGATCAGATAGCCCAAACGTAGCTGCAATGTTTGTGACAAGCTTGAGAAGAATTTGATATTCGGATTATTTGGCAAGGACCCCACAGTTTAACTCTGAGCTATGAATGTTCTTTTCTGTTGGATAGTTGTGTGAGTAATAGCTTGACTCACTCTTTCAGGAGGTCCCAATAAGAGGGATTACAGTTCTCTCCATGTTTTTCTTAAAAAAAAAAAAAAGTTGCTCTATCAATTTCCTCTCATCCATAAATACCAACTGTGGTTGAACATAGAAAGTGTCCAATCTATCTTCTTCTTCTTCTTCACATAGTGTTATGACTATCATATCATACCCCCCCATTAGAATACAGCTCCTAGTGGGTCAAGAACTCAACTTCATAAACTGGTCAATGAAATACCTATGCTACTAGAGCAGGGTGTCCGACCTTGGCAATTCCCAGCCAGCAGTTGAAGTCCACAGTCTTAAATTTGCCAAGGTTGGACACCCCTATACCAGATGTTTCAGAGAGAAGGAAGGGTCTCCCATCTCCATTTGTCCCAAGGGTATTCCACCGGCTCAAACCAGAGCTGTTCTTGGTCCTGAAAAGTTTTTATAAGTTTTATGAATGCATTGCATTGACTGAATAGGCAAGGCGACCAAACCTCAACAAAATCTGAAAACTATGCTTAAAATGCATCAGAAATAATAATCTTTTTTTAAAATAATTTTTTATTTTTCCAAACTCTCCCCCATGCATATACCGTGATATTTATCAGATGTTAACATACATTCTTTACATCCATATATAAGATACTTTTAATAAAATGAAATAAATACATACACATGACTTTTGGTGTTGCTCGCCCATTTCCCCTTTCACTGTATCCACACTCCTTCTTCTCTACCTTCTTTCTCCCTTTCTTCTCTTCCCTACTTCCCTCTTCTCCTCTTCTCTTTCCTTCACCACTCTCCTCCCCTTTCTCCCCACTTCTCCTCTTCTCCTCCAACCTTCCTACTTCCTTCTCTTCTCCTTTACTCTTTCCTCTCTCCTCTCCTTTCTTCCCTCTCATCCCTCTTCAGATACAATTCAGGGCTAATGTCTGAGCAACTCCTCTCTCAAAATTCCCCCATCTGTATTATATACAATAAGATTAATTTTCTCTTACATTAATACTTCTATTTATCTAACCTTCTTGGTATATACTTCTATAAATATTTATACAACCTCCAGTTAATCAATACTGTGTCATCTGGGTCTCTCTCCTTATCTGCTCCTTCTTCTTCCATCTAAATTGATGTTAACTATCTTTTAACCGTATTCTCTTTTCAGCCAATCATAAAAAGTTCCCCAGAAGAAATAATAATCTTTATCCATCCACCCAGCCAGTCTTCTTTTAATTCTATAGATAATTTTCTCCCTTCCTTCCCCCCAAAAAAATCAAGTAAGCAATATACACTTTGCTTGGAGATATTTTGCAGACGAGAAATTGCTTCAGGTTAGATTTTTCTCAACATAGGTAAATAGAAACATTGTGTAGAAAATGCAACCATTAACAAACATTGGCCATAGAGTGTGCGTTGTTATGGGAAATTGTGTTACAAGTGGAAAACAGCACTTGACAATAAATGAAATAGGTGTGAGGGTGTTTCCGTGTTTGTGTGTAAGTACAGATATGTGTGAACACACATACTAGATCATTTGCAGACTCATTTATCCATCTGTCCATTTATCCACATTTGGCAGCTATCTATCTGAAGCCCCAAATAGCAGCCAATGAACAAGGGAATAAATTATGGAGAGAAAGAAAGTCTTTCAGCTTGCAGAACAAATAAACAAATCCCTAAACAGAGATTTGGCAACACTGGGCATCTTCTTGCCCATTTACACATCAAGCTGCCTGGCTGTAGCCCAACCAGCTTTGATTTTCTTCTGCACTGCAGTAATTGCTTAAACAAAGAGTTTTCTGCTAACTTAAAAACAGAAGCTAAGGCAGTGGATTGAAAGAGATGTTCTGCTCAGAGGACTTGCAAGCAAATGGAGAATTATCAGAGGTCTTCTACAGGAAGAAGATGGCTTCCATCTTCCAGACTTGCAGGTCCTGTCAAACAGCAAGATACTTTGAGGATCTTTTTTGTTGTTAAAAAAAAAAGCATCTTTGCAAGTTTGGGTCAGGAGCCCCCTTGTTCTAACCTTTTTTTTCAGGGTCCACAAAAGAATGCTATTCTTCCCACAGGCAGCAACAGATTTTAATTCACCTTTTGTTAGTTGCGAAGTCATGTCCAACCCATTGCGACCCCATGGACAATGTTCCTCCAGGCCTTCCTGTCCTCTACCATCTTCTGGAGTCCCTATAAGCTCACGCCTACTGCTTCAGTGACTCCATCCAGCCACCTCATTCTCTGTCGTCCCCTTCTTCTCTTGCCCTCCATCTTTCCCAGCATTAAGCTCTTCTCCGGTGAGTCCTTCCTTCTCATTAGGTGGCCAAAGTACTTGCGTTTCAACTTCAGGATCTGGCCTTCTAAAGAGCAGTCAGGATTGATCTCCTCTAGGACTGACCGGTTTAATCGCCTTGCAGTCCAGGGGACTCGCAGGAGTCTTCTCCAGCACCATAGTTCAAAGGCCTCCATTCTTTGACGCTCAGCCTTTCTTATGGTCCAACTTTCACAGCCATACATTGCGACTGGGAAAACCATGGCCTTGACTGTACGCACTTTTGTTGGCAGGGTGATGTCTCTGCTTTTTAGTATACTGTCTAGATTTGCCACAGCTTCCCCCCCCCCCGAGAGCAAGCATCTTTCTTGGCTGCAGTCCCCATCTGTGGTGATCTTGGAGCCCAGGAAGATAAAATCTGTCACTACCTCCATTTCTTCCCCATCTATTTACCAGGAACTGAGAGGGCTGGATGCCATGATCTTGGTTTTCTTAATGTCGAGTTTCATCTGTACTTCACCTGTACTTAAGCAAATAGATCTGGATTTATCTCACCAAGGGAAATGAATAAAAGTTGAGACAAAGAAAACATTGTTCAATTCTTATGGTCTTTTTTTTAAAAGAACAAAATCCCACTGTCTTGGGTTTAAACGGATTTGGAAGATAAGAGTATTTCAGACATAGAAGTACAGTAAGAGAAAGGCAGACATAATTAATAGATTTAGGCATTTTGTATATTTTTGTTAGCTTTGCAATGCAGTTTAGAGTGTGATTAGGAATTGTGAAAACTCATTTGCAGTAGAAAAAAAAGGAGGGAGTTTTCAAATTTTGCAACACTGAGACTCCCCCAAATGAAAAATAAATACAGTGAATGATATCACTGGAGCTCGGTTAGGGCTAGAAGTAAATTCCTCACTGATTTCCGATAGATAATTCTAATCTTCAGTCAGTGACAAAGATAATCAAGGATAATTTTAATCTTTAATCAAGCCTGACAATTTTGGACAGCTCTCCCTTTTGCTTCTGCAAGCCTGATGGCCCTTTTTTTTTTTTTAAATGGTGACACAATTCCAGCTCACTCATGATCCCCCCCCAGAGTGTTTGAGCCACACTCTAACTTACACAATAATTGCTTCCAGCCTGCGACTTTCGCTGAAACTCTTTTCTCCTTGGAAAAGAAAAGATGTCAAATGCCCATCCTCATTCATCAAAGAGAATGAGAGTCAGTAGAGGTTTTTTTTCCCCAGAGACGTTTTTCTTCCGGCGCTATCATTTCATTTTCTTAATACGCAACTCTGCTGATTTGCTGCGGCGTTTTGTAGCTGAAAATTGTATTTATAGGGCACGAGCAAAGTCATTCTTTGGCCTGATCTAACAGAGCAAGAGGACTTCAGCCATTTCCCCAAAGACTTTCCATGTGCCTACAACAGCCAGCAAAGGATTGCGGTGACTTTGTTTCTATCCTGATGCGTGAGAAAAGGAATGGGATGCATCCATTTATCCAGGGTGCTGAAAGGGGCTTGGATACCATACTCGCAGGTGCAAAATGGTGTGGATTTTCTCTTACCCACAAATGGCTGCTCCAGGCTTTTCAAACAGTTCTTCTTTGTCAAAAGGGAATAAATAGATAAATGTGAACCAAAACTGCTGTTGCAATAGGAAAGAAGCAGCATGTAAATCTGTCATATTTGGAGTGGATTGTAGGCATTCTTAATTTCAAGGAGAGATAAGGTGCAATTGTCTGCAGTTCTACTCATATTTTGGTCCCGTTTAATTCTGCTTGGGACTGTGGCTTTAGCGTAGATCCTAATGAGTACAGAGTACAGAGTAATAGAGTTATAAGGGATCTTGTAGGTCATCTAGTCCAACCCCCCACAGCTCAAGCAGGGGACCCTACACCATTTCTGACAGATGGCTGTCCAGTCTCTTCTTGAAAGCTTCCAGTGATGAAGCTCCCACAACTTCTGAAGCTAAGCTGTTCCATTGGTTGATTGTTCTCATTGTCAGACAATTTATTTCTAGGTTGATCAGCTTCCTTTCGTTATTCCTTGTCTGGCCTTCAGGTGCTTTGGAAAATCGGTTGACCCCCTCCTCTCTCTCTGACAGCCCCTCAAATATTAAAAGACTTAAAAGACAAATTGCTAGTGAAGAAATTGTCTAAAAGGAAGAGCTCATTGACTCTGAAAACCATCTGCCTCTGCTCTTTTCCCTTGGGTTGCTGATTAGATGTTAGATCCTCTCCAAATGTTATTTCCTGGCACCCAGCATATGGAAATGTGGAAGAATTTCATAGCAGATACATTCGCTCTGGCTTCAGTTAGGCAGTGTATGCTTGCACATCATTCGTTTCCTTCTGCAGCATCTACTGCATTTATGCAAGCAGGAAGTAGAGATCTGGGGTCTTAATACAGTTGGAGAGAAGGAGAAGGAGTCAAGAGTTGTCTTTTAAAGTTATTGTCATGATTCCGAAAGATGAAACTCTTCAAAGAACTCTGAGGCATTGTTTACCTTAAAGAATCTTTAATTGAGCAACATAGCTTCCGCACGTACATAGGCAAAGCCAAAATCTGAATTCTCCTCCCCTAAACACATAGTATCGAAGCATAATTCACTCCTCCATTTAACAGTCATTAATCACATTCTCCAATTAATTTGAACTGCGAACTTTCCCTCCATTCCATAACCTGCCGTTTCTTACTTTCTCTTATCACAAACAACCTTGAAGAATACTCTACTTAGATATTGTTATGTCTAGCTAATCCCCATGCACATTCTTCCCCCTCCCACCCCAGCATCATCAAATTCTAACTCTAAAAGAAATACACAGGTTAAATAGAAAATGGCTGCATCTTCGTATATGGTCAAAGCAAGAACATCCGATGTTAGCAGCGTTGACAGTTATGCTTGAGAATCTGAGGTCCTTATTTCACACGACTCTGTACAACTGAGTTGTACATCTAAGCAAAGTCACCTCTTCAACCAATGCCTGTCAGTTCTCTGATTATGGGCATGCCTTATCTATAATTTAATGGTTAGAAGGAAAACCAACCAATGCAACTGAAACTTTGCAACATGATGTACAGTTTTGTTAACAACTATAGAACAACTATTCTGAGATCAGACAGGACTCTTCCTCCTCCTCCTCTCCTTCCCCTTGCCCACCACCCCTTCTCCTTGTCTTCCTTCTCCTTCTCCTCCTCTTTCTCCTTCTCCTTCTCTCTGCAAACCCCATATCCTACGAGCACTGATGATGTTACCTAGTTAGGTAACAAAATGTCTGCAGTGATGGGATTCCAATACCTGAACAACCGGTTCTCTGTATGGACGTCACTTCCGGTGAGCCGTTCTAGGCCTGGGAGGCCTCCCCGGCTCAGAATGGACTTTCGGAAGTGGCGTCCATGCACTTCCGGCAGTCTGTTTTGGGCCTTGTGAAAAAGGGCTAGGTCATTAACCGGTTCACCAAAGTCAACAAAAAATTAGCTATCGGCTTTACTGAACTGGTGCGAACCAGCTGAAACCCACCACTGAATGTCTGCAAGAAAGAGAGCACCCACGAAACCACAGTTCTCCTTCTTCTTCCATTTCTCTTTCTTCTTCTCCTCCTCTCCCTTCTTCCCCTTCTGGGTGATTTGCTTTGAGCCACTTCTGCCTACTCAATGACCAATCTTTATAACTGAGCTGTCTCAGTTGGCTGAATGATTTGAGAAATCAGCTATTCAGTTATATAAGCTTTTTTTCCTCTCTTTCGGGAAAAGCAGAGTCCCCAGCCAGACGTCTATTGGGAAGAAAGGCCGTCCTTCTTCCAAGGGCTTCGTAATTCAGATGAGAAACCCACTTTTGCAGAGCCTTTATCGATCTCTGTTTTCAAAAATGTAATTTTGACCAAAGAAGCTTTCAAAAGAATGAAAAGAATACAATCTTTCGAATGAAAGAGAAAAGGAATAAGAAAATGAAAAAGAAAGAAAGGAAAAGAATTAGAAGAGAGAGAAAACATAATAAAGGAATGGATTGTGATTTTCACAACAGCAGTTCCAAGTGCAAATATAGTTTAGCCTCTGTAAGGTAAACATCATAACTTCCCTCTTTCCACAATCTGCCTTTTCTAATCAACAGATCTATAAATCACCAGTTCATTTTTTTTCTTTTTACAGCAAAAAGTCCATGAAAGGTTTCAGTCACTAATAAATGTAATAGTTAATCTTTTCCTAAAGTTAATTTTAACATCTCTTCCACTTTGCCAACCATTCCTCCACTATGGGTATTTCAAAGTCTTTCCGTTTTGGCATGTATGATAGGGTTGCAGGAGTAATCATATACAAAAATTATCCCCCACTGCTCTCCCCTAATTTTCTGTCCATTAACCCCAACAAAATAGTTCTGGTTTCAGTTATATATTAGTCTTTACATGTCTTTATATCATTATATGTATTTAAACCTAACATTTTTCTGGCTTTCTTACGAGTTTACCAAACATGATCAAAATGACTTTTCACACTGTCTATATTTCCAACATAAATTTGAAACACCTTTATACATTCTAGATAATTTTTCTGGCGTCATATACCAACTGTACATCATTTTGTAAATTATATCATAGTGAGATAGAGCCTTTATTGATCAGATTTGTACTCCACTGCAATAATAATAATAAAAAAAACTCTTGGCGGTTACATACATCAAGAGAAAAGCAATAAAACAGCCACAGTGAAAGAATATAAAAACAATTAATCAAAGGTGACACAACCATCGATTGGTCAGCCCAAAGGGGTCAGTTCATCCTCCCAAAGGGCTCTCTGATATAATTCGGTTTTTAATAGCTTGTGGAAAGTTAATGGAGTGGTGGTGAAGAGCAGATGCACCCACAAAAAAGTCATGCCTACCAACCTCAACCTCCTGGGGGGTTCATAAACAGGTTCTCCTGGAATGTCCAAATCAGCCATGTTGAAATTGAGTGGAGAAGATGATCCTACATATTTTCTGGTGACAAGCCATGGCTGGCTTTCCAAACCAGCATCCTGAATTACTGAGAGATGCCAGTTGAAAGCCAATGAAGAGTCTGGAGCTCCAATGTCATCCATTCATGTTGGCAGGTGCTCACTAACAATGGAGCTACAGAATTCTGAACCAGTTGAAGCTTCTACATGGTCTTTCCGAGAATTCCATGGAGAATGTGTGATAATGAGGGCAAGTGTTATATTGACTTTGTGGTTTCGCATAGTCTCTCTCTTCCAACGAATACTCAGGAAATGTTGAATCTAGGGTCACTCCAAATACCTCTGTAATTATCTCTGTAATTATGGTTCCAAGTGAAGCTGTTTTCTTAAAATTAAGTGTCAAAATCAAATCTGACCAGTATCTGTTAAACATTGTGAGGTTAAATCATTTTAATTTTGTCTGTTTTGACAATGTGATTATTATAATTCCAAATACACCAATAATTAGGGGGGAAACCTCTGCTTACTGATAAAGGAGAAAACAGTATTTGCAGCTCAGGACTGAAATGAGGGGTCCTTACTGCCCTTTGAGCTTAGTTGTTTTCTTGCAGACATTACACTAGCAGTGATGATGTTACCTAGTTTGAGTAAGGAAAAGTCTGCAAGAAAACAACAAAGCTCGGAGAGCACTAAGGAGCCCTGAAACCTCTGCTTATTCAGTCCACAATGTTATTTTTTTAAAAAAAATAGTTCTGATATTTTACAGCTTTTTCCAGTTCTTGTTGTGCTGTTCTAATATCACTTGGTGCCCTCTCATCTATAGGTAGAACTTGCTTTGCTATGAAAAAAACAATAACATATCCCTACCTAATAGCTTATGTTCCTTTTATGAATTTAATCATTACAGAAGTCTAATAAAGGAGAATATTAGTAGCTCGGGGTTGACATGAGAAGTCCTTGGTGCTCTCTGAGCTTGCTTGTTTTCATGCAGACGTTCCATTACCCAAACTAGGTAACATCATCAGTGCTAGAAGGGCATGGGGTTTGTGAAGGAGAAAAAGGAGAAGGAGAAGGAGAAGGAGAAGGAGGACTGGTAAGGTCCTTGGTGCTCTCTGAGCTTGCTTGTTTTCGTGCAGACGTTTCATGACCCAAACTAGGTAACATCATCAGTGCTAGAAAGGAATGAGGTTTGTGGAGATGAAGGAGAAGGAGAAGGAGAAGGAGAAGAAGAAAGAGAAGGAGAAGGAGAAGGAGAAGGAGAAGGACTGTGGGGTCCTTGGTGCTCTTTGAGCTTGCTTGTTTTCGTGCAGACGTTTCATGTCCCAAACTAGGTAATATCATCAGTGCTAGTAGTATTACACAAACACTGATGATGTTATCTAATTTGGGTAATGAAACGTCTGCAAGAAAACTAGCAAGTTCAGAGAGCACCAAAGACCCCCTCTTGAACTTCTTAAGCATATTTAAAGCCTGACATTTTTTTATCTATTTGTAAAAATATGATTTAGCCGGTAAAAATACATTGAAGCATCTTTCAGAAGCAAATAGCAAGGGCGTGTCCCTCACAATCACCACTAGTAATAGCCGTAAAAATGAACGAAGGCAGTAAAAGCTGAGTCTTTAATTAGACTGTTCTACTAGTTGGATCTTATCTAATATTTAAAGGCTTTCTAACATCCATTTCCAGCTTTAACTGAGAGTAAAGCAAGAGATGAGGGTAGCAAGGATATTTATAGTCTAGAGCAGGGGTTCTCAACCTTGGCAACTTTAAGACTTGTGGACTTCAACTCCCAGAATTCCTCAGCCAGCTTGCTGGCTGAGGAATTCTGGGAGTTGAAGTCCACAAGTCTTAAAGTTGCCAAGGTTGAGAACCCCTGGTCTAGAGACAAGCTGTTGCTTATAATTCAAGGGGAAAAAAATTAAGCATTCCAGATTCTGCTTGCTACATTGAGCTTCAGCAATCATGCATTCTCATGATCACCACTGTGGGAATATCTATTTCTTGATATGTCTTTTAAGATAGGAATAAGATGAAAAAAGGCATGGAAAAAGAGTAGAGGATGAAGCTTTTTAAGGGAAGGGCATTGTGTCTTTTGGTGCATTTAATGTAAGAAACACAGTGCCCTAGGCAGGCATGGTTCAGGTGTGTAGGATGAAAAGTTAGAAGAAAATAAGTTGTGTTTCTTTCTTCTCACAATGTTAAACAGGGTCCTGCCCTCAGAATAGGATTTTCAGGCAAAAGGCCAGGGGTCTGCTTGGCAGAAAGGAGAGATCCCAAATGTTGCCAAGTCAGCTTAATGCATTTTGAATTCAATGGTACAACACATCCATCATTAAGGCATTGCGTAAACTTGTTCAGTTGCATCGCTAGTAGAATTCAGGTTCATCCAGCAATGTTAGTTGGTGAGAGATCCCAGGACTGTGAGGTCCTTGGCACTCTCTGAGCTTGGTTGATTTCTTGCAGACGTTTCATTACCCAACTAGGTGATATCATCAGTGCTACAAGGGAGTGAGGTTTGCCCTCTGCTTATATGTAGTGGCTTGCCCTGCAGGTGTTGGTGGGGATATTCTTGGTGGTTCCTTGATCTAGGACAGGGGTAGGCAACCTTGGCTCTTTTATACTCGTGGACTTCAACTCCCATAATTACTGAGTCATAAAAGAGTCAAGGTTGCCTACCCCTGATCTAGGATATCTGGAATAAGAAATCCTTCCCTCAGAATGTAAGTCCTTTAAGACATTCACTGTCAAACAGTTTAGGGAACTCTATTGATATGTAAATTGTTCAAAAAAACAACAACAGAGTCATAACTGAGGGATATTTGAGAAACCTTGGGTACGTCTACCTGTCCCATCACATCCAGTAGAAGAGATATGTTATGGGTCTCATCTACTAAGGGGTCTCCAACCCCCAGTCCATGGACCAGCACTGATCCACAGCATGCCAGCAACCAGGCCACACAAACAAGTGAAGCCCCATCCACAAGATGCAGGCAGCACACAAAACCACACCCTCTCTCCATGGAACCAGTCCCTGGTGCCCAAAAGATTGGGGGCCATTGTACTAAGGAATACTACCTGACAGGAAGATGGCAACCATATTCTGGAACATACGTTTTCCAGAATTTAGATTGGCTCCAAACATCTGGCCTTTAAGAAGGACCTGACAATATGGCTGGCGTTTGGGTAGTATGCTTGGGGTTTGGGTAGTATGATGAGAAATTAACCTTAATTTCTTAAAATTAATCAGTGGTTCTCAACCTGAGGTGCTGCGATGTCACGGGGGGGAGGGGACTGTGAAGGCTTGAAGAAATATTATGATTTAGATCTTAAATTAAGTCTTGGCCGTGGTCTGTGGCTACAAAAGGTATTTAAAGGGGCTCCGTGGTGAAGAATTAGGTACTTCCTTTCTTAAAATTCAGCAGGTCTAGAAATTAAGTGTCTTTCTACCATGTGATTTTTGCAGCTTTTTTTTTTTTTTTTTTTGCAAAGACTGGAAAGATGAAAGTCAGATTAGCTTGGAGCAAGGTGGAAAATCTAGCTAGTTCAAACAGAGGTCTAGAATTTACACTAAGAAGTGCTCATTCATTATTGATCGGAAGAGGAATCCTCGACTATTTTAAGCACTGATGTTTTGACACCTTCAGGCCACTATTGCAGCGCTGCTGACTGTAGACCAATGAATCTTTTCTCTAACAGAGGTTAATAATCCAACGCCTGGCGTCCCTGGTTGCAAATACATTATTCATATGAATAAAAAAGCATCTCAGCTTGAGACTAATTGGCTTCCTCAAGTATTGGAGGTACCAACATTTCCCCAAACATATTCACTCCCAGCTTAATGTTAATATTGGGTGCAATTTGCCTAATGGCCAAGTGTGTGCTATTTTAATTCAAGCTGATGCACAGTTAGAAAGCTATAGGCTTCCCAGAGCAACATTAACCTATTCTCAGATAGGCTGGAAATGACAGACCATCCCAGAAGTTTTTTTGCACACCTTTTAGAGTGTCCAAAAATGTTTTCTGAGCAGTCTTCAGAAACACACTTCTAAGTCGGTTGCTATTTGCAACAAAGATGATCAGGGGACTGGAGGCTAAAACATATAAGGAATGGTTGCTGGAATTGGGTATGTCTAGTCTAATGAAGAGAAGGACGAGGGGGGACATGATAGCCATGTTCCAGTATCTCAGGGGCTGCCCCAAAGAAGAGGGAGTCAAGCTTTTCTCCAAAGCGCCTGAAGGCAGAACAAGAAGCAATGGATGGAAACTAATCAAGGGGAGAAGCAACCTAGAACTAAGGAGAAACTTCCTGACAGTTAGAACAATTAACCAGTGGAACAACCTGCCTCCAGAAGTTGTGGGTGCTCCAACACTGGAAGTTTTTAAGACGAGACTGGACAGCCATTTGTCTGAAATGGGATAGGGTTTCCTGTCTGAGCAGGGTGTTGGACTAGAGGACCTCCAAGGTCCCTTCCAACATTACTATTATGATCTTAATCAATTGCAGTGTTGACACCCATTAGTATTTAAAAGATTTGTTTGTCTTCATGGTATAGCAAGGAAGTCCTAGATCAAGCAGCTCATTGGGTCATTATCTTCAGGGTTGGACTTATGAGGATTAAATAAGAAACAATCTTCATAAACCTCATAAAGGGCAACAAAAATGATTAGGGAGTTGGAGGCTAAGATGTACAAATAATGGTTACAGGTATTGGGTATGACTAGTCTATTGAAAAGAAGGACTATATGTGACATGAGAGCATTCTTCTGACATTTGAGGGGCTGCCACAAAGAAGAGGGGGTCACCCTATTTTCCAAAGCACCAGAAAGCAAGACAAGAAACAATGGATGAAAACTACAGCAACCAAGAAGAGAAGCAATCTAGAACCAAGGAGAAATTTCCTAACAGTGAAAGCAATCAACCCAATGGAATAACTCGCCTTTAGAAGTTGTGGGTGCTCCATCACTGGAAGTTGTCAAGAAGATCCTAAACAACCATTTGTCTGGTATGGTTGAGCAAGAGGTTAGACTAGAAGACCTCCAATGTCCCTTCCACTTCTGTTATTGTGTTAATCAAAAGAGCGTGTAACAAGGACTGCAACTGGGCTTTGTTTTCCCCCCAAACATAATTTTTACGATCCTACCGCGAAGTTGTTCAAGCTACTTGCTGCCATCTTCTCTTCCACAGTCGCCATCTGTTCATTTCTTTCTTCTAGAGGAACACTTGTGTAATTTGGCAGTTCTCATTACCCAATGCTCAGTAACATGTTTTATGAAAATATTGAAATGGCATCTTAATACCAACGCCTCAAGGCACGGGTGCCATTCTTCCACCGAGAAATATCCCTTGCCTCTAAGCATAGCTACTGGAGCATCCAGCAAACAATCCCAGAAAGTCAGCCTCAACTCACATTCCATGCCAAAAAAATCAAAGGGCTTCCACCCTGATGACGTTCCTCAACACACTGAAAATCTGCTTATTTCCCAGAATCCCCCTTTTCTGGACACCCCTCTCTTTGTTCTTTTATTTTATTGTTCTAGTTTTTTTAACAGAATGTTAAACTGCCAAGCTCGTTTGGGATTCAGTTGTATTTATATGGTGGAACTGGAAAACCCGATATGACTCTTGAGAGAACCCATCAGCCTGTGCCTTAAAGTGGCTGTGAAATGCAAAAACGGCATTGGCACACACCATACGAAGCTGTAATATGATTTGCTCAGGTTTGGCTTAATCCAATTTATCAAATCAACGTGTAAGTCCCAAATTTTGTTTCTGGCTTAATGTAAGCAAGTGAATCCTGATAACTGTGAGTTTTTTCAACAAACATGGCTTAGTGCCAGGAGTGACTCAGGTCTATCCTGTTACCTATTTCTTTCATTTAAAGTTATTACATCATTCCCACAGCACTGTCTTGTGCCTAAGGATATTGAACTATGTAGCATGACTGTGTTACTATTATCCTTCTCATCTCTCCTATTACCTACTCCTATGGCTATCTTGTGACTTCACCTGTTCTGTTGTTTGTATCTTATGAATTAGGGTTGTAATTTAGGATTTATCATTTTGTTGCTTATATATATGTTGAGAACTATGCACCAGAGACAAATTCTTTGTGTACCCCATCACATTTGGCGAATAAAGAATATTCTGTTCAGCTCTGTTCTGTTCTATTTTCTATTCTGTTCTGTACTGTTCTATTCTGCTTGTTCTGTACTGTTTATTTTCTATTCCATATTCTATTCTATTCCATTCCATATTCAAAGGGTCTCCAACCCCCGGTCTGTGGACCAGTACTGGACCACAGCATGCCAGCAACTGGTCTGCACAAACAAGCAAAGCCCCATGGGATGCAGGCAGCACACAAAACCATGCGCTCTCCAGTCTGTGGAACCAGTCCCTGGTGGCCAAAAGGTTGGGGACCTCTGCCATTCTATTCTATTCTATTCTATTCTATTCTATTCTATTCTATTCTATTCTATTCTATTCTATTCTATTCTATTCTATTCTATTCCATTGTTCTATTCTATTCTATTCTATTCTATTCTATTCTATTCTATTCTATTCTATTCTATTCTATTCCATTATTCTATTCTATTCTATTCTATTCTATTCTATTCTATTCTATTCTATTCTATTCTATTCCATTCTATTCCATTCCATTCCATTCCATTCCATTCCATTCCATTCCATTATTCTATTCTATTCTATTCTATTCTATTCTATTCTATTCTATTCTATTCTATTCTATTCTATTCTATTCTATTCTATTCTATTCTATTCTATTCTATTCTATTCTATTCTATTCTATTCTATTCTTATTCTATTCTATTCTATTATCTTTTCTGTTCCGTTCCATTCCATTATCATGCAGGCTTACATTACTCACAATGTGATTTCAGGGCATAGCTTCTCTGCAACCCCAGTGGCTATAATTTACAAACTTAGGCTCATAGCTTAGCACAATATATGAATGCCACCAATTGTGCTTTATACAATTAAATCTGGACAAACAAACCATTGACTGTTCAGTGAGGAAATGCAGCCAATAAATTTTGCAACTTTCCTCTTTGCTGTGTCAGTTATCTCACTTTTTGCAAATCAACTGTTCTTCTGCTTCCTGGCCATGATTGCTAGGCACACAAAGAAGCATTTAGAAGCATTAATGAAGTACCGCATCTCTGTTTAGAAGTATTTTTGCTAGCTTTTTCCCTGAGAATTCTATTTCCGGACAAATTGCTCTGTATAATTAGAACAACTGATTAGGATGAACGCAAAGTGGACCCCCGTTTTTGAAAGAGTGTCAGCTATTTTAGAAATAAAGTATTTATTAGGCTCAATATAAAACTGGCATGGATCGTGGGAGGATATTAAATTTCAACTTGAGCTTCGCTCCTAATGACTACATAGCCATAGCCATGTTTTCATGGTAAAAATTCAGAAATGGTTTCCCATGGCCTCCTTCTAATATGCTCTTTCAGCCTCCCAGCCTTCTGAACTTTGAGATTGTTTGGTGCTCTCATTTTGGGAAAGGGAACTGCGAGTTTCTTTCCTCAATTGGCTACAGGTCCTTAGAGAAGCAAAGTCTGTAGAAGCAGAATAAAATGGGAGGGGAAGAGGGAGGGAAAGAGAGAGAGAAACTAGAAGCAGGATGGATGGACAGATGGAGAGATAAACAGATGCAGATAAAAACTGGATGATCAACTGAAAGATCTAGATAGAAGCAAGGCTGTAGAAGTAGGATGGATGGATGGATGAATAGACAGGTGTAGATAGAAATTGGATGATCAACTGAAAGATCTAGATAGAAGCAGGGCGGTAGAAGCAGGATGGATGGATGGATGGATGGATGGATGGATGGATGGATGGATGGATGTTGAAATAGGATGATCGATTGATGGATCTAGATAGGATTGTAAAAGCAGCAAGGATGGACAGACAGACAGATGCAGATAGAAACCCAATTTTAAGGTCTTATTCCCTCTGTGTTTCTAGTTCCAAGTCACCTTAATATTTTAAGTCCCTAAAGAGAAGGTGACAGGAATGACTGTGAAATGGTTATTTCCAGGAATGTAGTTTTCTTTTCACTGTGTAATTGTAACTGATAGTTTACAATATGTTAAAATTAAATTGTCACGGCTGTACTTGTCAAGAAGCTTACAGGAACACTTTTTGTTTTCTTACTTATTATACTCCTCGCCTTTGTTGTTCCCTTGCATGAAACAGGGAAGTGAAATAGTTTTGTTATGTGGTATTTTAAACTCTGCCTAGGAGAAACTCTGGGTCTTAAGTTAGACCTTCCAGAACCATAGGTTGGCTTAAACTTCAGGTAGCTCAGAGATTGGAGACTACATTGTTTCTGAATTCTTCCCACCATAGTTCAAAAAAACTTATTAGTTTGAAACAAGAAGGACTTACTTCTTACTTACTTCTCCACTGAGCCTCAAGCACCATCCACCTATACCTTCTGAAGAAACTTGTCCATTGGTTTCTGATGTAGGCCTGGGAAGTCAAGGTCACCAGATTCAAGTTGACTCTGAGGATGGATTATCAACTATCTCATGTTCTCCTCTAGTGGAGAGCAGGATGAGACTGGTCCATCAGTCTTGGTTTCTGGTGTAAGCCCCTCAGTCTTGAGGAGTCAAGGTCATCAGACTCAAGTTGACTCTGAGGATAGACTATCAACTATCTCATCTTCTCTTCTAGTGGAGAGCAGGATGAGATCAAGGGGGAGATACCCCGTACCAGAAGATTCAGTGAAGTGGCTTTATTCTATCAGACATACACTTTCTATTTTAAAGCCTTCTTCTGATATAAAACATCAGGTTCTACTCTTGCAACCTGTCCAGGGAGCTTTGGTAATTGTGAAATCACGTAAATAATCAGGAACTGATAAAATAAAGCCACGGGAAGGAATCACCCAGTTTATCATTTGGAATGAAACAGAACCTGTAAAACTTAACATACCATTGCATTATTTCAAAGTAACAGATTCCCGTCACCCCATTAAATGATAGATGATTCCTTTTTTTATGTCAAGCCCAGGGCTTTTTTTCTCATAGAATGCCCAGAATGGAGATCCGGCACCATTTTTGGATGAACCTTGTAGGGTAGGCAAGGCGGGTTGTATGACTTGTATGAGTTCCTGCACCTTTTTTTTTTTTTTTAGAAAAAAAGCACTGGCCAAGCCTACACTACATTTTTTGTCATGGTTTGCGTAAAGGGAAGTAGAGATACTGGGGGGGGGGGGAGAAGGAGAGAAACGGTTTGATGTTTCTGAGAAATCTGAGCCATAAAATGAATGCTGCCAACTCACACTAAATGAATGACTTTCTTTTTCCAATAGGTAACTTGCCTTCATGATTTCTTTGGCGATGACGATGTATTTATCGCTTGCGGCCCGGAAAAATTCCGCTATGCCCAAGATGACTTTTCTCTGGATGAAAATGGTAAAAGCTCTTCCACAGTTGTTATTCTTTAAAGGGGAAGGGTGTCTTCCTGCTAAGTTGGGGGTTACCTTGCATTTGTGTTAGACATTTTACATTAAATCATATTGCCCAGAATCACAATAGAACTCAGGTTGCGTTTTATATATCTCACTAGAACCCAACCTACCCAAATTGGAACCCAATTCAAAATCATGTGAAGTATTAGTACTGCTTTATAAAACCTTAGTAAGGCCACACCTGGAATCCTGCATCCAGTTTTGGTCACCACACTACAAAAAAGATGTTGAGACTTTGGAAAAAGTGCAGAGAAGTGCAGCTAGGATGATCAAAGGCCCAGAGACAAAAACCTATGTAGAACAGTTGCAGGAATTGGGTCTGGCCAGTCTAGAGAAAGAGACGACTAGGGTTGACATGATAGCAGTATTCCGGTATTTGAGGGACTGCTAGAAAGAAGAGAGGGTCAACTTATTTTCCAAAGCACCAGAAGGCAAGACAAGAAGCAATGGATAGAAACTAATCAAGGAGAGAAGCACTCTGGAATTAAGGAGAAACTTCCTAACAGTGAGAACAATTAATCAGTGGAATGGCTTTTCTCCAGAAGTTGTGAGTGCTCCATCCCTGGAGGTTTTCAAGAAGAGACTGGATGGCCATTTGTCCAGAATGGTACAGGGTCTCCTGCCTGAGCATGTGGTTCAACTAGAAGACCTCCAAGATCCCTTCCAACGGTTATTCTGTTCTATAATTATCTGAATAAATTAACATAAATTACAATAAATCAGTGTGGGTGCTCCATCACTGGAGATTTTTAAGAAGAGACTGGACAGCCACCAGTCTGGAATGGTCTAGTGTCTCCTGCTTGAGCAGGTGGTTGGGCTAGAAGACCTCCAAGGTCCCTTCCAGCTCTATGCTGATTGATTGAAATTTTTGATTCATTGTCCACTACAAGTCAAGGACACTTCTAGCATTCAAAAAAAAAGCAAATTCCATGCTTGGCATGATTAGGAAGGGAATCGAAAATAAGTCAGCAAGTGCTGTATTGCCTCTGTACAAATCGATGGTGAGACCACACTTGGAGTACTGTGCACAGTTCTGGTCACCGCACCTCAAGAAGGATATAATGGAACTGGAAAAGGTGCAAAAAAGGGCAACAAGAATGATCAAGGAAATGGAGCGCCTCCCTTATGAAACCAGATTGCAACGCCTTGGTCTCTTCAGCCTTGAAAGATGGCATTTAAGGGGTGACTTGATTGAAGTGTATAAAATCATGCATGGGATAGAAAAGGTGGATAGAGAAAAATTCTTTTCTCTATCACACAATACTAGGACAAGAGGGCACTCCCTAAAGCTCATAGGTAAGAAAGTGAGGACAAATAAAGGGAAATATTTCTTCACCCAGAGGGTCGTTGATTTATGGAATTCACTTCCAGAAGAGGTTGTGACAGCTGTCAGCCTTGACAGCTTCAAGGCAGGGCTAGATAGATTCATGGATGCAAAGTGTATCGGTGGTTATTAAAACGGATGTCCATGTGCCGCCTCTATGTTGGTTGAGGCAGGCAGGATTCCCTTGAGTACCATTTGTTTGGGGGTCAAGGGAAAGGGAGGGTTTTGCCTTCTCTTTCTGCTCAAGATCCCCATGTACAATTGGTGGGCCACTGTGTGACACAGAATGGTGGACTCGATGGGCTTTGGCCTGATTCAGCATGGCTCTTCTTATGTTCTTATGTTCTTATTCAAGAAGAAAAATATCCACAAAAGTGCACTTATTTATATTTTAAAATTTAACGTTCCTGAGGGTAACCATGGGTGATTCCCCACTGATCCCTCTTCCCCCCCCCATTACAAGTGCATGAAGAAGAAACATTTTGTGTTTCACAAGAAGGCTGTAAATCTCATCAAAGTCTTTTTCGCTTCTTGCCACATTGTACCTCCCAAATCCCCTCTATAAATCTGCTTGATTATTTTTCCTTTAGACAAAACCTGGCAGTTGTCCCTACTGCCTCCTCTGCTGAGAAACACTGATTGATTTGGAATCTATTAAAGATGTTTAATACTTTGTAAGAACTAAGCAAGATCGCTGTAGGTTACAAATTGCTTCTCCAACTCTGACAGACACCCTTGCTTTTGTGGGAATTGTCACCATTTGTAAGAAATTATCACTATCTGGATCTCCTTTGCTTGATGTTCCTCTCTTTTTATTAGCTTCCAAATGTTTTGGATCTTATTCCAAAAGGATGCTTTGGAAAGTTTGGGAGACTGAATGTCACATCTTTCTGTATCAGTTCCTATGCTTCATAGGAACTGAAGTTCCTCCACAGCTTCAATTCATTCATTCATTCATTCATTCATTCATTCATTCATTCATTCATTCATTCATTCATCCACCTATCCATCTACCTATTTATCCATCCATCCATTCATCATCTATCCTTCCTTCCATCCATGCATGCATCCTTCCATCCATGCATCCTCATCCATCCATCCATCCATCCATCCATCCATCTATCCACCCATCCTTCCATTAGATTAGATTGCAGCTAAAATTGATAATTCCTAATTAGATTGGTGACCCTTAGATACACACTTTAGAGTGTATAAAGTATTTTCCCAATTCAGGACCCTAAAGCTGGATCTTGAGGTGACATTTTAGAATGACTAGAAACATAATACAATGCCTTATTTCAAACCCAGATGGATAATTTGGGAGGAATAGGAATCAGGAATAGGTATATTTAGCACAAAGTGAAATTATTCTGCCAGGCATCCATGTCCAATATTTAGATCAAGTGTTGTTTTCCATCAGTCAAACTAAACTATGACGAGTTTCTGATTGGTTCCCATTAGGGAAGCCATTCAAAGCCGCTTCAATACCAGATTGATCTGTCCGTTCAGTGAAGCTTCATAGAACTAATTTGATACCATGAAGTTTTGCAAAGGCTTTTCAAACTTGTTGAAAGTTCTCTAATGCAGCTCTGGGATCAGAAAAGCAGTAGAGAGTTTACGAGACATTGTCTCATGAGTTACTGCCTCATCACGTACATGTGGGAGGAACCAGGATGAAAAGCTGGTTCAAATCATAGTTCTCCAGCCTGGATGTCCTCCACCTAGGTGGACTTCCAGAGTTTAAAGAAGGTAGCATGAACATTGCAGATAATTTCGGAAACCTGAATTCCGTTCATCTGAAGGACATCAATATTCTAGGTGTCTTTTTCTGAAAAGCATCACATTTACTGGGATCTTGTGAGTATGTTCTGGTTTTGTCTCTTTTACAGAGTGTCGAGTAATGAAAGGAAACCCACCCACTACACCAGGCAGCAAGTCATCTCCAACCCCACAAAAGAGCTCTGCGAAAAGTCCTGCTCCTTTGCGCCGGAGCAAATCACCAGCTGATTCAGGTAACCTTCAGGATGGTGAGTGATTGTTCTCTTCCAACAAATAAATGTTAGCTCCCCATGGATTTGGAGGATAAATTAATGTAACTCAGAAGCATATTCCTATTTGATTGGACACTAGCCAATTCCAGTGTTATGGAAGAGTCCATGAAGGAACCTGGCTCATCTTGCTTATGATGGTGTCCACCCTAATTCTAACCCATTCAAAGAAAAAAAAACTTTTGGACAAGGGAGCAGGCTAGTAGTCAGTAAGACAGTAGCAGTAATTGATTGCCATTCATTGTGTCATCTGAAGCATTCCAGAAGAAGTGAGATTTTATTTTTTTGTTTTGTTTATATCCTGCCTTTTCCAAATAACTTAAGGTAATGAAGATATTCAGCATACCTTCCTCTTATCTTCCCCATCACAACAATCCTGTGAGGCCAGTTGGGCTGACAGAGAGAGAGATTGGCCCAAATGCCTAAGGCAGGACTAGAATTCCCAGTCTCCTAGTGATTGGCCCCAGATCCCCTTAACTGGCTTTCATGGCTAAGGTAGGACTAGAACTCACAGCCTCCTGGTTTCCAGCTTGCTGCCTTAACCACTAAAGCAAACTGGTTATGTGGATGAAAACTTTGTTAAAATTGGAACCCAAGATTATCTTTTGTTTTTCCTAGCATTTCTCATTGGGTTTGATAAAAGATCATGTGGATTCAATGTTTTCCTCAAAGGAAAAGAGAATTTCAGTGGAATTCTTATGGAGGGAGCCCAATTTCTTTGCACTAGTTTAGTTGCTTTGTTCTTCACAACAGCTCTGCACAAATGATGCTATCTTAGAAACTATCACGGTTTGAATAGGAAATTATAGTTGTTCTACAGTTTGATGAAATTCTTGGAGCTGGCTGAGATGTGAAATGGGCAGCTTTGATTCAAGAAAAGACATCAATTAATGTCAGTGCTGATTGGAAGCCCCTGATGGATTCCTTCCTTCCTTCCTTCCTTCCTTCCTTCCTTCCTTCCTTCCTTCCTTCCTTCCTGCCTGTCTGTCTGTCTGTCTTTCTTTCCTTCCTTCCTTCCTTCCTTCCTTCCTTCTTTCTTTCTTTTTTTCTTTCTTTCTTTCTTTCTTTCTTTCCTTCTTTCTTTCTTTCTTTCTTTCCTTCTTTCTTTCTTTCTTTCCTTCCTTCTTTCTTTCTTTCTTTCTTTCGCATGAAACAGAAAAAGAAAATGGACAGGATAAGAAAAAAGTAGATAACAGAAAACAATGGAAGTTGTGTTGTAAACATAGAGTAAAAGCTTAATGTGAATTTGTTCTGATATCTGTTGCAAAAAAAGTTGGGAGTCATCTTTTGTATTTCTTTTTATTTTATTCGTTTATTGTTTATTTCATTTAATGGATTTTTATCCTACCTTTATTGCTTTACAGATAACTCAAGGCCGGCTTTCCGCTTTGCTTTCATTTTCATTCTTTTATTTTTTCCCCCCTTCTATCTTAATTATTAGTTTTTGTTTGTTTTTATTTCTTTACTTTTTAAAAAAATAAAATCTAATTTTATTTTTTAAAAAGAAAGAAAGCATTCTTTAGAAGAGAAGGAAAGGTTGCTTTCCAAATAGTAATGGGAATCTTTCTTGCTCTCTCCCGTCCTGTGATTAGAAGGGATTGATTCATTTTATTTCTCCCCCATCTTCAATATATTCAGAGAAAATAGGGCAGGATAAAATGTTTAGCTCAGCTATAGTTTCTAATTAAGGAAGGACCGATCGATCTGCCGACAATAGGAAGCATTACTCAATCTCCTATAGGCAAAGAAGTGTGTTTTTTTTCTGATTGCCCTAGTATTTCCTTTCTAAATCTTTTGGCATTGTACCCATCAGACAAGATCAAGTAGCTGAAGAGGTTGACACTTAGCAAAAAATTAACAACAATAAAGCAGTGTTTGTGTTCACCACTGAACTGGACAAAAAAAAAACGTTAACAGACAAAAGCTTCCATCTCTCTGGGTTGTCACATCAATTGTTGGCAATCCCTCAGCGGAACTGACACAGCTGCAGAGTAGCTTCAGTCTTCCTTTGCTATCCTTGTAGGCCTCCATTTTTAAAAAAAAAAAAAAAACAAGGTGGGGGTGGGGATGGAGGATGATTAGGATCCTATGGAAGGAACCGAGCACATATTGTGGGGAGAGGTTTTACAATGAGATGGGCAGGAAAGAATGTTTCTCGGTCAGGGTTGAAATGAGGGGCCCTTTGTGCTCTCTGAGCTTGGCCGTTTTCTTGCAGAAGTTTCATTGCCCAAATAGGTAACATCATCAGTGCTAGTGAGTGTGGGGAAAACAAAAAGGACAGAACACATCCTTTCCAGCAACCAACATCCAGATAAGCAGGGATTAACCCCAGACAAACAATCAAACAGAAAACAATGGCCCTCTAAAGGAGAAACTCTACCTTCTCACTCTTGCAGGGCAAGCATCTGTACCTCATACTTATTAGCACTAATGATAGCAACAGCACTTAGACTTCTATACTGCTTCACAGTCCTCTCTAAGTGGTTTACAGAGTCAGCATATTTGCCCCCAACAATCTGGGTCCTCATTTTACCCACCTCAGAAGGATGGAAGGCTGAGTCAACCTGAAGCCGGTGGGAATCGAACTGCTGGCAATCAGTAGAATTAGCCTGCAATGCTGCATTCTAACCACTGCACCACCACGACACTGAGGATGTCACCTAGTTGGGTAATGAAATATCTGCAAGAAAATAACCAAGCTCAGAGAGCACCAAGGACTCCACACAGAGAGATCTGTATTTCCTGAATTTCCTGACTATCAGAGTTATTATAAACGATGGAACAGCCTGCTTCCTCAAGTCCTTGTGGACTGTCTGTTCATGGGGGGTTTCAAGAAAAGACTGGGTAGCCATTTGTTCAGAATGGGGTGAAGGTTCCAGCAGTAGGGAGGGTTGGACTAGAGGAGGGGTAGGCAACCTTGGCTCTTTTATGACTCATGGACTTCAACTCCCAGAATTCCTGAGCCAGTCATACTGCAGCTGTCAAAAAAGCCAACACAGTCCTAGCCTGCATTAACAGAGGGTTAGAATCAAGATCACATGAAGTGTTAATACTACTTTATAATGCCATGGAACACTGCATCCAGTTTTGATAGCCACGATGTAAAAAGATGTTGAGACTCTAGAAAGAGTGCAGAGAAGAGCAACAAAGATGATTAGGGGACTGGAGGTTAAAACGTATAAAGAATGGTTGCTGGAATTGAGTATGTTTAGTTTAATGAAGAGAAGGATGAGGGGGTGACATGATAGCAGTGTTCCAAAATGCCACAAGGAAGAGGGAGTCAAGCTATTCTCCAAAGCACCTGAAGGCAGGACAAGAAGCAATGGATGGAAACTAATCAAGGAGAGAAGCAACCTAGAACTAAGGAGAAATTTCCTGACAGCTAGAACAATTAATCAGTGGAAGAACCTGCCTCCCGAAGTTGTGAATGCTCCAACACTGGAGGTTTTTAAGAAGAGACTGGACAGCCACTTGTCTGAAATGGTATAGGGTCTCCTGATTGACAGGGGGTTGGACTAGAAGACCTTGGAGATCCCTTCCAACTCTTATTCTCTTATCCTGTTATCACTGCGAATTCCAGAACCAGAGGCTCGATTGAGAAGTTAATAGAAGGAAAACCACAGAAGACAAGAATTAGCCATTGCAGTCAGTTGCCAGGAGAACATTATGATGCATTTGCAGAGATTAATGGCAAATAGAGCTTGTAGTTATCTGTGTCTGCTTTCCCTCCACCTTATTATAAATTGTAGTAATGGAGAATGATGAATATGCTAATTTCAGCAGTTGTTAGGCTGTGTCAGCCCTTTGAGATAACCCAGACACAAAGCATGAACCACGAGGTTACAATAGCTGTCTAAAAGCACTTCTGCCTCCTTTACTTTTTATATTCTAGAAAACTAGGGATGGTCCATTAGGAGAGGCTTCCCCACATCCCTTTTCTTTCCATGGGCTGTGACTCAAGGTCATTCCCACATACCACTATAGGCTGTGACTCTGTACTCACTGACTCCTGTTTTGAAGGAAAACATACACCCATACAAATTGAAATCAGTTGATTATCTTTTTTTATTTTGCAAAAATGCCCCTTTTTTTAATGAACTTGGAACAAAATTCATCAGCAAATTTGCAACATCTGGGTTTCCTCGCACCAAGAAAGCACCAGGCTGTTGATTCTCATTCAATTAAAGTTCAGTTATTGGCACTGCTAAAACCAGTCCATCAAATACAATTGTCAAGCCTCACCATGAACCACAATAGGCCCATTTTTTTTAAAAGATAAATCTCTATTACAGGGAGACACGCAGGATTCCTGGCTACATTTGATGGGCTGTGCTGTTTTCATAAAAATTACCATACAGGGCGCAGTTCTAGCTGAGAACCGAGTTTCTTTCTCTAAACTGCAGAGTGCCGAACAGTTTCCATGGAGAACAACAACAGCAGGCAGAATATGTGAGCTCTGGCATTTAAATTTATGTGCTTCTCTAACGGACTTCATGAAGCAATTAAGCCCTGCTAGGTTTATATCCAATGGATTTTTGCAAAGAAAAAGCAGGCGTAGTCTTCCTTCCATCCTTCCCTCCATTTCAAGCTTTAATCAGACTTTAGGAAGCAAAATGGAATCCAGGAATTGGTTGATGATGGTTTACAGTCTTCTATTATAAGGCATCATAATAACAAAAAAAATCGCAAGGGATTCAAAGGCATCATCGCAAATCATGAGAGCATCTTAAAGCAGCTTATAAAAATAGTTACAGTTTGTGAAATAATTCACATATTAGTTATTAAACTAATCAGCCTTAACAATTAATAGTTTTAATTTAGCCTACCCTGTGGCTGTGTTGAAAAGACAAAAATGGCAACTTTCTCTATAGTTCTAGTGCTCTGTCTTTCTCTTTACAACTTAGTACACATTGTCCTTGACTTACAACCAGTGGTGGGATTCAAATATGTGAACAACCAGTTCTCGGTGTGGATGCTGCTTCCGGAAGTCCATTCTGGGCCAGGGTAACAAAAAAATAGCTCCCAATTCTTCCAACGTGGTGCAAACCAGCTGAATCCCACCACTGGTTACAACCATTTATTTAGTCATCATTCAGAGTTAACAATGGCACTAAAAAAAAGTGACTTATGACACTTTCCACACTGACGACCATTGCAGCATCCCCAGGGCCATGTGATCAAAGTTCAGATGCTTGGCCATTGATTCCTATTTATGATGGTTGCAATGTTCTGGGTTCACGCGATCACTTTTTGCAACCTTCTGACAAGCAAAGTCAAGAGAGATGCCAGGTTTGCTTAACAACCAAATGATGTCAACGCTGCTAACATCAGAGGTTTTGCATTGACAACAGATGGAAATGTAGCCATCCTTTTTCCCTTTTGCTTTTAGAGTTAGAAGATGCTGGGAGGAGGGGGGATGTGAATGAGAATCTAGCTAGACATGACAACACTAAACTTAGTATGAGAATCAAGGTTATTGAGCCCAGAACTAATAAAGATTTGGCGGGCTGGAGAACTGGAGAGGAAGCCCGAGGTTCAAGCTAATTGGGGGATGTGACTTATGACTGTTAATTGGAGGAGGGAATTATGCTTTGATACTCTCTTCCCAGGGGAGGGGAATTCAGTTTTTGGCTTCAATTATGTAGTGCTGATATTATACTACTAGAATAAAAGATTCTTTAAAGTAAACAATGCCTCGAAGCTCTTTTGAAGAATTTCATCTGTCGGAACCATGACAAATGATTCATTTAAGAATTGTGGGGATTTGCTTAACAACTCAACAAGAAAGGACATAAAATGGGGCAAAACACACTTAACAGTTGTCTTGCTTAGCAACAGAAATATTGGGGTCAATGACTATCTGTATTTGGAACTATTCACCTGGCCTCCTCCTTCCATCTCTATCTTTTTCCTACTGTTTTTCTGGCTAATTGGCAAATTCAGAGGGGTCGATATAGCAGTTCAGATGTTTATGCAACACCTTTGCTCTGCATAGCAGGGAAACCATATGCAGGATTACTGTCTCCGTGGCCTCTAATATGTCTTTGCTCATCTCTCTCCACACTAAATAAAATAAGCAAAACCCTAGTTATGAAGCCAGAAAAGTGAGACCATCCAAAATAACCAAATCATTGTTTCCCAGCAATAGATTTCACAAACTAGAATGTAATCGGAGTTTTTTTTTTTAATGTTGATCTTCATTCATGAGTGATTTTTCTTTTGTTCCCTGACAGCAAATGGAACATCAAGTAGCCAGCTTTCCACACCAAAATCAAAGCAATCCCCAATCTCTACACCTACTAGTCCAGGAAGCCTCCGTAAGCACAAGGTATTACGTTTCTTATACCTTACTAAACCTCCTTCCAGCAGGTTATACTGTGTTGAGAGTTACTTGAAGGTAACAGACTTGAGATCACATGTGGACTACTGCATCCAGTTTTGGTCAGCACGATGTAAAAAAGATGCTGAGACTCTAGAAAGAGTGCAGAGAAGAGCAACAAAGAGGATTAAGGGACTAGAGGTTAAAGCATATAAGGAACGGTTGCTGGAATTGGGGATGTCTAGTTTAATGAAGAGAAGGACGAGGGGGCACATGATAGCAGTTGTTCCAGTACTTGAGGGGCTGTCACAGAAAAAAATGGGTTTGACCTATTCTCCAAAGCATCAGAAGGCAGAACAAGAAGCAATGGGTAGAAACAATTTGCCCCGGAAGTTGATAGTGCTCTATCATAGAGGTTTTGAAGAAGAGAGTGGACAGGCATTTGTCAAGAATGATATAGGATCTCCTACTTGAGGAGAGGACTAGAGGACCACCAAGGTCCACTCCAGCCCTGTTATACTATGTTCTATGAAACTGTGTTGAGCTGATCTCTGTGAGGGTAGGACCCTTCTACCCCAAGCAGGACTCCAGATCACTTAGCAACTCAGAAGCCATCTTGTTTTTCCCAGCTGTGCCAGTTTTTTGCTTATTTTTTTTTAACATGATTTCCCCCCACTTTTCCCCAGGAACTCAAGACAGAGGGCATTGCATTCCTTCTTCCTATTTTTCACCCAATATAGGGGGTAGAATGGGCTGAGAGAGAAAGTCTGGTTCAAGGTCACTCAAATGAGCATGCCCAGTTTATCAGGAGCTTTGCCCCCAGCAAGACGCCAAAGAATGGGAGATACTATAGGAAAAAGCCCTAAGCCAGTGGCTGGGTGTGCTTTTAAAATAACATCAAAGCTAACGTTACTTCTGTAAACTGTAAAGTACATTTTGTCACTGCTGGTGGTGATAGTTTTCTGGGTCAGAACTGGTGGTAACAGTTGTTTCGGCTTTCTTGTTAACGTCCTCTAAATTTCCATGTCCTCTCTCTCTTTACACCCACAGGCCCACATGCGAGGGCACAGCCTGACAGTGAGAACAATTAATCAGCAGAAGGCTTGCCTTCAGAATGTCTATGGAGATTATCAATCATCCAGGTCATAGTTGTGCCAAAGATGCTTTTCAAAAGGCAACTGGACTTTATTTATTTATTTATTTATTTATTGGATTTATATGCCGCTCCTCTCCAAAGACTCGGAGCGGCTTACAACATCTATATAAAACAACAGATCATAATCTGAATCCAACCACAAATATTTAAAAAATGAGAAACCCCACACACATTCAACATTCACACCACAGTCCACAATCATCCCCAGGCCTGCCGGCAGAGATAGGTTTTAAGGTTCTTTCGGAAGGCCAGGAGAGTGGAGAAACGCAGACTTCAGGAGGTAGTTGGTTCCAGAGGGCAGGCGCCACAACAGAGAAGGCCCTCCCCCTAGGACCCGCCAGACGGCATTGTTTCGCTGACAGGACCCGGAGGAGGTCGACCCTGTGCGCTCTCACCGGTCGTAGGGAAGTATGTGGCAGAAGACGGTCCCGTAAGTATCCTGGTCCAGTGCCATAAAGGGCATTTGTGTTTTTTTTTCCTTGAAAACGTTTCACTTCTCATCCCAGAACTCATCAGAACTGATAAAACTTCTCGGATGAGAAACAAAATGTTTTCAAGGGGAAAAAAAAACAAGGAAGTCCAGTTGCCTTTTGAAAAGCACCTTTGGGACTTGCCTTCAGAAGCTGTGGATGCTCCATCATTGGAGTTTTTCAGAAGAAATTGGACAACCATTTGTCTGAAACTGTATAGGTCTACCTGCTTGAGCATGGGGTTGGACTAGAAGATCTCCAAGGTCCCTTCTGTTATTCTGTCCCATGCCAGAATTTCATCCATACAAAGGAAGTTTTAGGCTCCTGTTGTTTCCTTCTTCTTGATGCCATCCGGTCTAATTGTGGGATTTAATGCTTGTCCCTTTCTTCTTACAGGACCTGTACCTGCCTCTATCCTTGGATGACTCTGATTCTCTTGGAGACTCTATGTAAAGGATACCCAGTTCCCCGTCTCCGTAGTACACGCTCTGTTTTAAACACAGAGCAGTACTCCAGCCCAAACGGAGCAGAGAGGTCACTGGTGCTCGCAACCAATCCAAGGACACAAAACTTATGGTTTTGCTTTCTTTGCTTTGCTGTCTTGTTTCCCTCCTATGAGTTTTCCTCTGTGTTACAAAACCAACACTAGCAATGGACCAGAGGTAAAGGGATACCAACCATTTGCAGAACTTCACCCTCCAAGTAAAACGGTTATTCCTGGTGCTCTTTGAAGCCAGAGACAAAATAGAACATCACGATCTTACGACTTTCTGTTTTCTCTCTTTGTACCGGGCACAATGACACCAGGACTGGCTGTCAGTGTAGGAAAAAAAGATGATCATGTCTTTTCAAAAGATTCCATGTCAAAATAGTCCACCAGCAGACGTGGCAACACTGCCCCTCAACTTCAACTTTTACCACCAGACATTCATTTTTTCAGACATTCATAGTTATCAGCAACTCTGCCAAAGTAACTTTGTTCCCCTAATCCTGACATGTTAAATTTAATAATTTCCTATTAAGTATACTTGATTTATGCTCACAGCCACCAAGGGCTAAATCCACCACAGTAATCAGGTCAATATATCACAGCGTGCCCCAAAAATAAATGAGCAGAAAGTTATTTATAGTAGTTTTACTGCAGGACCCTTAAGGTCAGAATCTTTTCACTGCAGTGGTTGTTGTTGTTTTTTTTCAAGACATGGCAATAAAAAGAAAGATTTGGTTGCTATGAAGTTACTGGAAGTGTTGTGTGGTATCTCTTGACCTCTGAAAGATTCTTCCTGCCTTGCAAACAGCCAACACTTGAAAACACTGTGAAGGTTTTGTTTTCAGGTTTCTTAACACTTCTCTGTTCCTACAACTACTGCGATCGCTGTTGTTAATCAGTACAATTTTATAAAGGGGGAAAAAAACGACCTTAGCTAGGTTTTAGAAAAGCAATTCTTCAAGCTTCTTTCTTTCTTTCTTTCTTTCTTTCTTTCTTTCTTTCTTTCTTTCTTTCTTTCTTTCTTTCTTTCTTTCTTTCTTTCTTTCTTTCTTTCCTTCTTTCTTTCTTTCTTTCTTTCTTTCCTTCTCCTCCTCCTCCTCCTCCTCCTCCTCCTCCTCCTCCTCCTCCTCCTCCTCCTCCTCCTCCTCCTCCTCCTCCTTCTTCTTCTTCTTCTTCTTCTTCTTCTTCTTCTTCTTCTTCTTCTTCTTCTTCTTCTTTAAAAAAAGTAAAAACCGGTGACTTGATTTTGCTTAAAAAAAAGAAAAAAGAAAACAAAAGTATAGAAAAAATGTTCTGTGCAGTGAAACGTTTTAGAAGTTGTGGCCAAATATGCCATCCAAAATAGGAAAAGAAAAAAAAAAGAAAAAAACAAAACAGGGCTGCCATCATGAGTGGGTGCATTGGGTGGGGTGAGGGTTCTTATCATTTGGTGAATATTTTGAGAAGGTTTGTAACATCGGTGGCCTCAAAACGAGTCCAGATGTCTGCTCTCGCCGTGTGATTGGAACCCTGACTTGGATTTTTTTTTATGTGTATTGCCGGGCGCGGGGCACCGCAAAGCAGGTTGTGTTTTAACTTAGAGGCACCATGTTGATTTTTTTTGCCTCCAACCCCACCCCACCCACCCTCACGCAGCATGCTGGATTTACCTTGCCATTTTCGGCATGTTCGAGAATCCGAATGAAGGCCAGGAAACTACTTTTGCGTCCTTTTTTTTTCCTATGAAAACAACCCACTTGAACAGAATGCAAAGCATAAGCAAGCTTTTTCCCTTTTCCGATAATTGTAAATGCAATGTTTGATACAGGGCTGACCATTTCCCCTAAGCCTTTTTTAAATCAGTGCTGGATAGTGTACACTGCCTTGTTCCTGATTCATCCAAATAAGTGCTTCGGTTTTTATTTTTCATTCTCAGATCTTTCCCTGTGAGGTGCTCTGCTTTTTTTTGAGGGGGGGGAGGGAGGGGCAACCCCTTTTTGAATTTAGAACGTGTATGATAAGAATTCTTTCTTTCGTTTCAATTGGAAAAGCTGCTTTGGGCCACTTGTGTGATATGGAAAGGTGAGCTTGAACAGGCATGATTTTCAATGCTTTCACTTGGTGACTTAGCTCACTCCTTTGCTCACCTAGTGTGTGTGTGTGAGGGGGAAACTTTTCCCATTTCTTAAAATGGTTTCCTCTTACCCATTGGTTAAGAGTGTTGCACCGCTAGCAAGTGTTGAGACTTCTGGGGTGACGATGTGGGTGAGCTGAGTATTAGGATGTTATTGTTGAAGAGGAGGTGTCAGAGGATGGAGTGGCCTGTAGTTAAGAATCCTGCACCACAAAGACAAGTGAGACTGAGCCCATTGCTAGCCAAAGCAGTGTCCAGAATTTCCTATTCCCCAATGTTGTCATTTGGTCTGATGCATCCATTCAATCTTGGTTCAGGAGAACCACTTTTCTCGTCGGATCACAGTCAGATCGCCATGGGGAAGGCCAACTTTGAGGACAAAACACAGAAACAGATCTACAGGAGAATTTCCCATGGTGTGTTTGACCCCTAGCAGATCTAGTGTATAAATTGGAGCAGGTCTCTTAATTTCTTGGTGCCTCAATTTACCTTATCTGTCAAAATAGGGACAGGAATACTTCTCTACCTCATGGGAAGGGGGGTTGGGTTGGCAAGTGAGTCATTTGGTTAATGCCATAAAAGACATATTTGGTGGAAAAGTACTTATGGTTTTGGAAGGGGCTGGATTTGTTGCGTCCAGGGAAGGTTTCCTTGGGGGGGGGTCTGAAAGATCTTCTTTCTACAGACAGCCAAGCAGTCCTGACACCACAACTAATCAATGCCTACACTGTGAGCTGTCTGTTGTCAACACCAGAAACAGGAACTGATTTCTCCCTCCCAGATCTGGCAATGGTGGCTCTGTCCCTCCTGAGATTTTGAATCATGGTTACAAAGGTGACCTCCATTGTGAATTGCTTACAGGAACACTTATCAACTTTGAGATAAGCTTTGTTTGCCACACACTCACTTTGCTCCAGTTTTGATCTTCTGCTCTCTCTTCTCTCCCGCTTGAAGGGCTGTTCTCACTTTGCCAGTTGAGTGTGATCAGAGGAGCTGTACTTCTGGAAAGTGAAACTGTGCGATCCTTTTCTGCTCAAGGTGATGATGCTTCATGACAGCATTGCCTTTCCCTAATGTCAAGGGTCTACAATTCTTGATGTCTTCATCTTTCCTGGTTTAATAGAGAAGAAGCAATGATCTCCATCAAAACTGAGCCATGGAGAGCAGACCCTTTCCCTCCCTCTTTCTCTCTCTTACGCACATACACCCATGCGAAACACATCTATAGATACTTGATCTATTTGATTGCTGTTCTTGGGCAATGCCCTACTAATCCTTGGTAGTACAGTAGAGTCTCTTGAATGTTAACCTTTCTCTTTCTTGATTGCACAGAGAGGACAAACGTAGACTGTTTCTATCTGCCAATGGAAACTCTGAAGTAGCATTGTCCTTTGTATAAAATGCTGGGAACATGTATTAAGGGAGAAGCCACCATACTTATCTTCAGCTTGTAAGCCCTTGAGAACCTCATAGATAGAATGATAAATTAGATCCGTTTTCCCCAGCTTCAGACTTCCAATTCTCTGAAATCCCACAGAGAATTGAAGTTCCTTTAGACATACTGTACAATCTGGACATTTTGACAGCTGGAAACCAGATAGAATTTTGGTCCATTCCAGTAGTGATTCTTGATCATGGTTTACATGCTATAGCTTCCCCACCGAACGTCTTTGCAAAAATGCAGATTTGGGCTTTCATTTTTATTGCACTTAATCATGGCAGGTCTGAAAGACTGATCTAATGCGACTGTGGTTGCTTAAGCTGTGCCATGCGGTGCGTTATTTCTGAATCCAGAAACGGTGAGATTCGGCTTTTGTAAGGGTTCACCTTGTCAGCATTAAGGAAAACCGGAGGCCTAGTCAGTGGGAAAGTGAAGGTCCTTCTTTCAGAAAAGGAATGGGTGGGGCAGGGGGAGCCATTCAAAACTTGCAAAAGTGAAACAGGGTAAAGAACAAGACTCCCAGGTTTTAGAAGAATCTTTCAGGTAAGTGTTCTTTAACTGTAGGTAGGAATCAGTGACTATGTCAGATGTAAAACTGCCTATGTAGTGGATGTTGCATGATTCTTTGTACAAAATGAATAAATTAAAATGCATGCCGAATAGCCATATGTACCATGCTAGGTGTGTTCAGCTCCAAACTCATAAAAAAAAATATTAGAGGCTACAGTGCTTTTCTCTTACAGATTATTTATCGGTGCAAACAGTCACCCCCTATTTCATACAAACTGATTGTCTTATGATAGACAGCAGCAGTGAAGGAATATAACGGCAGCTTTCAATACACTAGCTGCAAACTTGAGCAAACGTTGGGTGGCCAACGTTGGGTTGTTACTCAAGGAGGAGGGCTGAGGGCCACACAGTAGATGGACCGCTGTATCACACAGGTGACCAAGGGAGGCAGTGATGGCAATTATTTAATTTTAGTTTGGCTCTTCTATGCCTATTGTAGGATTTCCACTAGTGTTTATGTGCGTCCCATTTCAAAATAGCAGCTTCCTGAATTCACAGAGGAAATTCAAGGACCTCAGAAAGGTGATGGGGTAACTTGTGGCTTGAGGCTACAACCCATCCTGTCAGGCACAATCAACCAGACCCACATGTGTAGAGTTCAAACTAGCTACTTTATTATTCTATTATCTATTTCACAGGAATCTTCACAGACTAGCAGCTGGCCCCTAGGAAACACTAGTTAAGGTTCAATGGCAATCAAGATAAGTTTGTGTGTGGGGGGGTTGGACCTATCCCTCTTGTGTCTACATCAGCGGTTCTCAACCTGTGGGTCGCGACTCCATTTGCGGTCGAACGACCATTTCACGGGGGTCGCCAAACAACGCAGTCCACCATTTTCCCCCTTTTCCTTAGCTGTGCTACTCCCCCTTATTCTATTGGCTTTTGAAAGCCAATAGAATAGACTCTCTTGAATAGAGTCTAATTCTATTGGCTTTCAAAAGCCAACAGGAATTGTCCAGGCTGTCTCTGCCCTGCTGAGCCCGCCAAAAGTCCCAGTCTGCAAACAGTGCTGCAAGTTGTCTGCAGCGAAGGCGAGCTGTCTGGAAGTTTCCACCCCTCCCTGCGGAGCAACTACTAAAAATGTAAGTAAAAGAGGGCCAGGGGTGGGGTGGGAGGTGGGAGGCCGGCGAGCGCAGGGAGGGTTGCTGGCGTGTGTGGGGCCCAGCAGGTGCCTTACCTCCCTTGGGCTGGGCCAGCTGGTGGCCCAGCCGGTGGTCGCCCTGCACCGTCGCTGCCCCTTGCCAGCTACGCCTCGGCCGGCACAGGGGGCAGCACCACACATGCGCAGTGCTCCCGGGCAGGGAAATAGTCCTCGACTTACGACCGGTTGGGTAGTCCTCGACTTACGACCGGTTGGAGGTCGCGGCATTAAAAAGGTTGAGAACCACTGGTCTACATAATGATTCCAGGTGAATTCCCTGCTTGACCCCCCTCCTTCTGACTGGGACAGTGTTTCTTCAATACATGATACACCCCTGTTCTAGCTCTAGGAAACTATGTTTGGTTTCTTTATTAGAAACTCTTGCACTTCAGCAGATGCAAGATCAGGGTGTAGAAAGAAGATTTAGAAGACAGCAATAGCCATATTGCACCTCTGGGTCCCATATAGTCCTTGAGCCCTCCACAAGTGCCTGCAACTTTGCTCTTATCTATTCCCTCTTGATGTAACAATCCATGACTACTGTTAATGTCTTTAAGGTCTCCATTGGTGCCGAGTCCAGAACTGTAAGTCTTCAGACTGCAGAGGACCATTTGGGGGGGGAGCGGGGAGAGAGAGCCCTGAATTACAGTCTCATACTTTTTGTTTTGCACAAGCAACTGCCTATAGTCAATATATAAGTAAAAATATCACCTTTGTCAATCATGAAGAAGATCCATCCGTTTCATCTTAAAAGCTCATGAATTATGAAGGACGTGCTGTCCTTCCTAAGGCTACTGTGAAGTTCTCCTAGCTTTGTGAAGCAAAGGTGAGGCAGCTGTCTTCAGGACAGATTATGGGATGACTTGAAAGGGCAGATCTGTGGCAAATGTTGGGGAAAGTTGCTGGCAGATGTTTGGACTTCAGCTTGAAGTTCAGA
Organism: Bothrops alternatus; assembly: GCA_034064705.1. Classification (NCBI taxonomy): domain Eukaryota; kingdom Metazoa; phylum Chordata; class Lepidosauria; order Squamata; family Viperidae; genus Bothrops; species Bothrops alternatus. The sequence goes on along the minus strand of JARGCV010000423.1, from coordinate 1,568,543 downwards.
CATCTTAAAGTTGCCAAGGTTGGGTGGACTGAACAAAGCTTCAGTTCTGGAATACTTTCATGTGGGCCCTTAAAATATGCTAAAAAGACTCAAAGCTCTCTGCCTCAAGAAAGGTAACCAGTTTTTTTTGGGGATATTACCTCTTCAATGGAAGCATAGGCCACAAGAGTTCCATTTTTTCTCTTTGGCTACTAACTTGAACATTTTCCAATGGAAAATGATCATCCCTATATAATAAGACATAGCAGCTAATAGCATCTGGCAAATTGCCCTTTTGATCAAAGTTACTTAATTTCCTTCCCAAACATCCAGGTTTCCATATTGTTTAGATACAGAAGCTCTGGGATCAAAGCTTAATAGCTAATAGGGAGAATACAAAGATACATACAAAGCCAGCAAATTTGGAATGCTCCTGTAACTTCTGCTCCCATCATCCCCTTCCTGTATGAGGCATCCCATCTTTAATATCATCAGCCATTCCTTCCTGAAACAGATTTCATCAAAAATAAGAACTTGTATTCATCCGTCACCAGTTATCAATTCACGATGCAAATTATGAGAGCTAAAAGACTCCCTATTCATAATACATTAAAATGGAAATTTATTAGGCACACAAATTGTAGCCTCTTGTAGCACAAGAGGAGGGTTAGCATCCCCAAATATCACTTGTAGTAGGTGCATGATCGATAGATAGTACATTGAAATGTCTGCTGGGTGGGTAACATGAGTACAAAATCCTCAGTTGCATGTAATTGCAGAAGTAGAAGAAGCTAGAAAAGTTTTGGCTGCAAACTACAGGTGTTATCTCCTGCGTTTGGAGGTTTGAAGGTCTAATTTTGTCTTTGCACATCACATCGAGGCAGCTTCTTTCTTGTCTTTATAATATGTTTTTAATTAGTCCTGCCTTTGATTCTGAGTCCCTTAGAGCAGGGGTGTCAAACTCAATTGCATTGAGAGACGCATCAGCATTGCGGTTGCTCTCAGGGGGGCAGGGGTGTGTGGCCAGGGTGGGTGCAGCCTACTGGGTGGGCGTGGATGGAGTGGGTGTGGCCTACTGGGTGGGTGTGGCCAGTGGGATAGATCTGAGGGTCTCTGGCAGAAGGGGGTGGGACCAGGGCAAGCGCCAAGGCATGGTCCACTGGAGGAGCCTCACTGTTCCTCTCAGGCCATGCAGGGGGGGTGTCTTATGGAGCTAGGACTGAATGCGTTTCAGCATAGATGGCCACCACAAAATTGTACATTGGCTCCCGGCCGGCCTGGAGCAGGGCCAAGACAGTGGGGGCCGTTCCTTCACTGTTTCCAGGATGTCTTCGCGGGCCACATGAAACCACTTCGCAGGCCGCATCTGACCCCCCGGGCCTTGTGTTTGACATGTCTGCCTTAGAGAGAACTCAAATGCCATGTTTCTTATCTATGGAGATTCTCAGTCATCCAGGTCATGGTTGCCCCAAAGGTGCTTTTTTCATGGTTTTTCCTGGAAGACGTTTCACTTCTGATCCAGGAAGCTTCTTCAGTTCTGACTGAAGGGTGGAGAATGGAAGGATTCCAGAGATGACTGCAAGGAATAGAAATCTTTCCATTCACCATTGTTCAGTCAGAACCAAAGAAGCTTCTTGCATGAGAAGTGAAATGTCTTCAAAGAAAAAGAAAGAAAGCCCAGTTGCCTTTTGAAAACGCACATTTGGGGCAACCATGCTTCTCATTCGACCTTGATGTGGTGCTTACTGTGGCCTGCAGCCTGGGAAATTCTGAAAGTTGAAATCCACACATTTTAAAGTTGCCAAGGTTGAGAAAACAGTGCTCTAGGCCTTGTCAACAAGGTAATCTTAATCAAGAACCCAATGTAGTCAATTTCATAAGTTCTTGGTCATTTTCGCAACTGTTATAAGGGGCTTTTCATGAATACCAGCATTTAAATAGGACCCAGATATTGATAGGAAGGCAGTGAACACTTGAAAAGCAGACATAGCCCCTGTTCCCCAACTGAAGCTTCTAGATAGTTTTTCCAGGTAGCTAGTCCCATGTAGAATCTATTGCACGTAATCTAGTGCTATGGACCTTCATTTGCTAATCCAGAAGGCGAAGTCTAAAGGTCCCCAAGTTGTGGATCTGGTCCCTCAGGAGCTGAGACAAGACAAGAGGTGATAGAGCAGTGTTCAGGCAGCACTGTCTGTCTTGCTAGAGTTCAAGTTAAGACTGATCTCTTATTTCCAGATCTTCACAACCCTTAGATATCAGATCAACCCTTCAACAGCATCTTCAATAGAGCCCAAGGTCACGATGTACCATTGAGTATCATCACCATATTGATGATTCCAGACCTCGAACTGCCAAATGACCTCCCTAATAGCTTCTCTAGGTGTTAATAATGGGAGGAGATAACTCAACTTTATATACTCCCACAGGGGAGGAGCCACTAAACCGATCTCTTCCTTCTGGGATTGGCTGTTGAGGATGGAGTGGAGTCAATATGAAACAGCGTCTTCAACCCCCAGTCCCTTCAGCTTGAACAGAAGGATGCCATGGTCAATGCTATTGAAGGCCACTGAGAAATGCAATGCCTTCATCCAGGTCCTGACCAAATGCCATCTCTGTCCTAAACCCAGGTCTGAATCCTGATCTCTTCTCTTTCTCCCTATCCTGTTACCTTATAAAAAAACATAGAATTGTGTAGAGACATCAGATGCATGAATTCCGCTAGCCAAGTTTCTTAATCCTTAGCAAGTGACCGAACAAAAACACATTGAATTATAAAACTCTTTGAATGGCATCTACACAAACATTTATTATATTTGGGGGGGGGGGAGATGCACCTCTACCTATACTGCTCTTTTGCAAAATAAACTGTGACCTGAAGTTTCTTAATCCTTAGCAAGTGACCGAACAAAAACACATTGAATTATAAAACTCTTTGAATGGCATCTACACAAACATTTATTATTTGGGGGGGGGGAGATGCACCTCTTCCTATACTGCTCTTTTGCAAAATAAACTGTGGCCTGAAGACTGTCTGGAACTAAAAATCAGATGGTAATTTAATATCTTGAGTTTTCTGAGCTGATTATGTATGATTTGCTTCATTTGTGAAAGAAAGCTGCAATATAACATAACCAGGATGTCATAATGTATTTTCTTCTATAATCTTTCTGTGTTGAGTGGGAATGAAGGGGGGGGAAACAAGAATTTTAAAAAGTAAAAGAAGAAGAAGCAAGGTAAGGTTTAAAGTTTAGCTGGCATACTTTAAACTTTCTGTACAGAATCTTTAAAAACAGGTCCTTTATATGAACTGTTGAATTTTACAGGGTTGATACTTTTGTTTTGTTTTGAACGACATATTTAAAGAATGAGTCATTGTAAAGAGGATGAATTAGTTAAATTAAGTTTTTTTAAAATCTTTCTCTGACAGATCCATCTAATATTTTCATAACCCTCCATCCGTACAGTTTAGGAAGGATTTTATTAATAGCTGGAGACTTATTTTTTCACCCACATCCAACAGAAATAATCGCATTTTCAGTAAATTTCAAGTAAATCTCTGCAACAATTCCCCTTTCCAGCAATCAGCACTGGGTGAAATTAAAGTGAAGCTGCATCATGAAACAAGGCTGACACAGGAGCATCTGCAGAGGATTCAAGAAAAAAAAAATCAAGATGGCAGTCTCAATCTTATAACCGAAGTCCTGGGCCTTTGTATGTGTGTTGCAAACACTCATAAAGGCTATGGTTTCCATCACATAGTTGTGACAGCAATCTTTACTCTTTTTTTTGAAACCCAGCCCTCCATGGCAGATGCTCCTTTTGAAAAGTTCCCCAAACTTCCAACAATCCCTTCCCTGGCCAAAATAGCTCCTTATAGTATGCTATAGAGAGACAAATGATTGCAAAATAGACAGCAGCATTTTTGGTGCTCTGGAAAACTTGAGGATAATGACATAACATTGATTGGCCATGTGGCAATCTAACTACAAAATGGAGGGGCCAGGAAGTTGTCCACGGCCGATGCTTCAGATAGTTGCTACAGCCCACATCTCAGTCTGCTAGGCTAGCTTGCTCTGCAGCGCTCCCTGCTCACAATCACAAGCTGTTGGTTTGTTGTTCCATGGCATCTCCACCATTGGGGTGCCCATTGGAAGCAGGGATTCAAAGAAAGTCAAAGATGGTGACTCTGTCTGGTTGTAGCACTATCTGGACTTTTGGCCCACCTGTATAAACAGTAACAGAAGAGACGGAACAGCACTTTTTACAAGGCTTAGGATGATCCTATGATCTGCTGTGCAATTCAGATTACAAAGGCTCTTCCTGTCCCATCTCGTTCTCATCCATAGCACTGTTCCATAATCCTAGGTACATGGAGGAAGTACCTTCCAGAAAACTCTTTGAGCAAGCATAGCAATATGACTTTTTTTTTAATTAGCTGGGCTCAGGGAAATAACTCTGTGTTATTTCCTCCTCGTTCCTTTGACTATGAGATTGCTTTTCATGAACTCTTGTATGTTCTCAACCTGGCTGCAGTCTAATGAAGATCTAAGCAAAAAGGGGCTCTCTCTGTCTTTTAAAGTCTCTTTGGTGTCAGTCAGGTAATTTCACTTCTATTGATGATGTCCCACTTGGGGGTGTTGACATCTTCTACATGAGGAACAGTAATTGGAGTTTCCATCCCAAACTATCCTCAGCTGTTATTGCCTTGTAATATATTGCAGCTTTAAACCAATGAACCCACTCTCTTCTCAAGGGGCATGTCCTGAACCCATCCTGCATTCTAAATTTGTGGCAGGTCAACAGTCCGTCCACCATTTTTTTCGGCCATTCAACTTGTACAGAAAGCATTTTTATTGAGATCTTTGGGGGAGGGAGGGATTATTTTTTTTAAAGCTTCGGTTCCATGGCTAAAGGTAGAATTAGGCTACTTAGCTGACAGACGTCAAAATAGTTTTGTGGTAGTTTTTAGACATTTTAGATTGCTAGCGAAGAAGAGTTTGAGAGTAAACGCATGGTATTTGACATCTCATGCCTTAAAATCATTTCTTTTGCCCGCTCTTGGCTTCTCTCTGTCCTTCTGTGTTTTGCATTCTTGTGGTTTTTTCAATTATTGGTATATACATGGAATATAGCAAGAGGACAAAACCTGAATAAGCACTGATTGTGGGAAGGTGTTCCATTACAGTTGTATTGTACGATTCAATGTCTTGCTCCTAAGAATAACTTGCCTTGATTTTTTTTTGTCTGTTCATGGCAACGGACCTCACAAACGTGTTTCCGGAGCATTACGCCCAATGCCATTCAGGGTTTTTTGTACTTTTTTAAAGGAGAAAAACAAATGTATATAGTGTCAAGAACTTCTTTTTTTTTTTTCCTGAGTATTTAAAATGGGGTAGAGAGGGCGTCCGATGGTACCAGGATCCAATGGAGAAATGTTGCATTTTATCCTACTGGTTTCCTCTTCTGACGATGACTACAATCGAAGAAGAACGATCATTCACATTTGAAGGAAGCATGCATGGTTCCTGGGTTGACTCCAAACAGAGTCTGTAGAGACTAAGAATCTGAGAACTTGTGAATCAGTGACTTTGAATGAAAAGAAAGCAATCTGGATGGATGTACCCCGGACTTACTTTTTCGAGTCTCTTTTCTCTCCACTGGAAAGGCCTTGTTTGAAGGCCTGATATTTTCAAGCGCTTGGTTTTTCCAATGGTGAAATATTGTGAACTGTTTTTAATCGCCCGTCGTCCTCTCCACCCAATCCCAGCCAGATGAGGTCTGTAACATGCAAGAAGAATTTGTACAGGCGATCGCTTTGCTCTCAATATTTGTTATGCATTGTTTCCGCCTCCCCCCCATCTCAGTGTACATTGGCAATGTGTGTGTAACGTCATCTTCCGAAATAAAATTTTGTTTCAATACTTATGTGAAGAAAGATGTGGGTGGACTTGAAAGAGTGCCTCTTTTCTGTTCCATGGGTGGTGCTTTCAGAAAGAAGTAGCTGCCTTGTGTTTTTAACTTGAGCTCCAAAAGTATAGAAGGTACAGTTCAGATGTTGCTCATCCCCAGAAGAGGATTTCATGATTGGTAAAATGAAATGGGCTTAAGGTAAATAAAACTTTAGCCTCACAAGTGGTAGATATTCACAAACACATACAATTCATTCAGATTTGACATTTATCCAAGAAGCTAAAAGAGTCACATATGATTCCCTTTCTATATTCTCTGGATTTTCTTCAATTAATGGAATGGAATGGAATGGAACAGAATGGAATAGAACAGAATGGAATGGAACGGAACAGAACAGAATAGAATAGATATGGGAATAGAATAGAAAATAGAATAGAATAGAATAGAATAGAATAGAATAGAATAGAATAGAATAGAATAGAATAGAATAGAATAGAATAGAATAGAATAGCAGAGTTGGAAGGGACCTTGGAGATCTTCTAGTCCAACCCCCTGCTTAGGCAGGAAACCCTACATCATTTCAGTTAAATGGTTGCCCAATCTCTTCTTAAAAATTTCTAGTGCGTTCTACCTTACAGGTAGAAAAGCAACTTGTAGGACATTTCCAGATTATTCCCATTGGGTTTTCCCAGTCTCTTAAAGTGCTGATCTCCGCTGTTTTTAAATTAATTGATTTTGCTCCAATTAATTGATTTTTCGCTACACGACATAATAACCACAGAGCTAAGCAGTTTTAAAATTGGATTTTAACTCATTTACGGAAGATAAATTGGTCCACAGTTATTAGCTATGAAGATTTAGTAGAACCTGCAGAGTTGAAGGATTTTAGTAGACCCTTTGTAGATGTGTTGTAATTGCTGGGAAGACAGTGAACCGATGTGAATTTTGGTCTTTATTTCTGCTTTTTGATCCTTGTGTATGTGCATGTGTGTATGTGTGTAAACTGACAGGATTACTGCTAAAACTTAACAGTAGAGCTTATATAATGTAGGTGACATTCTATTTCTGATTGAAAACATAGCATTTTATTTGTGAAGGACTTTGGGTCATAAATCATGCGAGCCATTCTCATAGACAGAAGGCAAGGTTTTTATCTCTGTTGCTACCTCAGAAATATTTAAGATCTCTTAGGAGGTAAATGCCAGGGAGGAGAAAACTGTATTTTATTTTAATAAAACACACAAACCAACAAAAAACCATGAAGAGAAGGATGAGGGGGGACATGATAGAAGTCTTCCAGTATCCCAGGGGCTGCCCCAAAGAAGAGGGAATGAAGCTATTCTCCAAAGCACCTGAAGGCAGGACAAGAAGCAACGGATGGAAACTAATGAAGGAGAGAAGCAACCTGGAATTAAGGAGAAATTTCCTGACAGTTAGAACAATTAACCAGTGGAACAACCTGCCTCCAGAAGCAGTGAATGCTCCAACACTGGAAGTTTTGAAAAAGAGACTGGACAGCCATTTCTCCGAAATGGTATAGAGTTTCCTGCCTGAGCAGGGAATTTGACTAGATGACCTCCAAGGTCCCTTCCAACTTTATTATTATTATTATTATTATTATTATTATTATTATTATTATTATTATTATTATTATTATTATTATTATTATTATTATTATTACACCAAGACAACCACCTTGATTCTTCTCTCCTATTTATCCTTGTATTTTATTTGCTGCTTCTCCTTTTAAACTTTGAACTGATGTAATCTTTCTTCTTGGTAGTTCTCGTCTGTGTTTTCTTATCTTAGTCGTCCTGTGTCTCATTTTCTGCCCTCAATTTATGCATCTCTCCAATTGTACGGGTAGTCCTTGCCTTACAACAATTTTTTCAGTGACTGTTGGAAGTTACAACGGCACTGAAAAAAGTGACACGACCATTTTTCACACTTCTGACTGTTGCCAGCATCCCCCAGAGTCACGTGATTTACATTCGGAGGCTTGACGACTGACTCACATTTATGATGGTTGCAACGGCCCAGGGGTCACGTGATCCTCTTTTACGACCTCCTGACAAGCAAAATCCACGGAAAAACCAGATTCACTTAACAACCGTGCTACTAATTTGACAACTGCAGTGATTCATGCGGCAACGAAAGTTGTAAAATGGAGGCGAAATAATTTTCTCACTTAGCGACATGAATGTTTGGCTCAATTGGGGTCATAAGTTGAGGACTACCTGTATTACCAAAATCATTCACTTCATCTGTCACTGCCATCATGTCCCCCTCATGCCTTTATATCTGAGGACCAGCTTAGCCTCTTTGGCCATTTCTTTTTAAAAAACCTTCATGTCTGCCTTTATTACATCTCCAGTCTTATCTCCCAGCGTGCTTCATTTTGAGATCTTTGCTTTTCCGAGCACACCCACCTGCTACCATCTCAATTTCCTCTGTCCTTCAAAAGTTTTAGCTCATTCCTGGATGCTTTTTATGTCTGCTTCTATCTCTTAGAATACCTGAACACTCTTCTACTTGTTTGAAGACAGAGAGACAACGTTCCTGGTTGAAATATACCAATAGCAGATTCCTTATTCTTAGCTGGGGAAAAAAAAAAAACCTTTCTGTTTGTAGCCCTTGAGAGATGGTCAAACTAAATACTTAAGAAGACAAAAATAAGCTTGCAGTGTCCAAACCATGACCAAATACTATTTTCAAAAAAGAAGAGGAAAGATACAGGCTTCAGCCGGAAAAAAAAATGTCAATTAACAAACCTTTTTCCTAGCCTGCATCTAAATTACAACATGTTTTTTCCCAATTGGCAAGAAATTTCGGTGCCACACAAAGCAAGAAAGGAAGATGTTTTCTTTTTAACCAAGACCATACCACAACCCCAAAGGAGAAGAATTTAAATTGGATATTTAAATTTAAGATCCATATTTATTTGTTGTAATCTTTTTTCAGTAGATTTTATTCAATTCCTGTAACCTGCCTAGAGTCGCCTTGGGCAGCATAAAAATTTGATAAACAAAAACAAACAAACAAATAAATAATAGCTAAGTTTGCAAGATATCCATTCCCATGTAAACTCGGTTTTCAAGGATCACATCACACGTTGAATCATCCATGAACCGCTTGGGCTATACAGAAAGTCGTCGATGTACAATCACAACTGAGTCCAAATTTTCTGTTGCTAAGCGAGATGATTGTTAGGTGAATTTTGCCCCATTTTACAACCTTCCTTGCTACAGTTGCTAAGAGGATCACTGCAGTTGTTAAGCTAGTCACATGGTTGTTAAGTGAATCTGACTTTGCTGGCCAGAAGTTTGTAAAAAGGGATCACACCGCAACTATCATAAATACGAGTCAGTTGCTAAGCATCTGAATTTTGATTGGGTGACCACGGGGATGCTGCAAGTGTGGGAAAAAATGGTTATAAATCACTTTTTTTAAGTGCCATTGTAACTTCAAGCAGTCACTATAAATGAACTGTTGTAAGTTGAGGACTTGTAAGTTGAAGTATTCTCACTACATATTAATTTGAAATACCTATGGCCCATTTTTGGCACAAATTGTTATATTAACAGCATCTGTAATTCCATTCCCATGAAGGTTTTTTTTTGTTTAACTTCTTATCAAATACAAGAATCTCCTTTGGATATTTGACTATTCCTATGGTTTAATACATTTCCTTGTTAGCATTATTAAGGCATTAATTTTCATCAGTCCTCTTTGCACTGCATAATTTCCCCCATTTATTTCAAATCCCACCTGCCATCTAGCCATAGTTTAACCCCTGAAACCATAATAAATGTTACAGTCTCTTAGGAATGAGTGGCATCAATTAGCTCTGCTCATCACAGAATCACTGGTGTTTTTGTGCACTGAATGTGGGTTTTCTTCATTTGTGTCTTTCCTCATTTTTTCTCTCTCTCTATTTTTGGCTTAGGTTCTTTATCAAACATTAAACATGTGGGGTCTGGTTTGCATTTCTTCTTTTGTCTTGAATCCAAAGCATAAACATTTGTCTGCAGAAAACTCACCTTATCTGAAAATTCAGCTTACTCAGCGTGGTGTGTGAAATTGCTTCAGTCCCATTATAATTGCAAAGATGGTGTGTAGCCCCATAAGGAAACACTCTGAAGTCATTTATCATCTGACATGGCTGGGGGAAAAAGAGAAAGTAAATAAGGTGTATAGCAGGGGGTGTCCAATCTTGGCATCTTTAAGACTTGTGGACTTCCTCTCTCAGAATTCCCCAGCCAGCGTGGAATTCTGGGAGTTGAAGTCCACAAGTCTTAAAGTTGCCAAGGTTGGACACCCCTCTGGCACAGCAAGCTAATATCTGCAGTGAGAGACCATTTGAAAAAGAAAGTGTTCTTTGAAATTTGACCTTGGAAAATGTGACCAGCAGGTATCTCATGATCATGGATCTGCACTGACATTCTCAGAATTTCCTTCGGCCACACCAACTTAGAACGTGGAGTAACAGAGTTAGAAGTGACCTTGGAGGTCTTCTAGTCCAACCTCCTGCTCAAGCAGGAGACTTTATTCTATCTTGGACAAATGATTGTCCAATCTCTTCTTGAAAACCTCCAGTGTTGGGGCACCCACAACTCCTGAAGGCATTCCACTGGTGGATTGTTCTCGCCATTAGTTAATTTCTTAGTTCTAGGTTGCTTCGCACCATTTCTGAAGGATATCAACCCACCGGAAGGTATGCTGAAGCAATCCCCATCGCCGTATCAAAACTAGACTGTTTCTAAAGCTGATCTTTTATACAACATAATGATTAAGGTTTTCCAAAAGCTGACTTCAGATATTCTATGCTAAGAGGCATGTATTTCCATTTGGTGGGCAACAAATCTGCCCACGGAAAGTTTGTTTGTGTGCGATGTGGAATTCAGATAGTCCTTGACTTACCACCACCACCACAACTGAGCCCGACATTTATGTTGCCAAGTAATAAATTTGTTAAGTGAGTTTGGACCCATGTTATGTGCTTTCTTTCCACATTTGTGAAGTAAATCCCTGCAGTTGTTCAATTAGTAACACAGCTGTTAAGTGCATCTGGCTTCCCCATTGACTTTGCTTGTCAGAAGGTCACAAAAGATGATTGCGTGATCCTGAGACACTGCAAGGGTCATAAATATGAACCAGTTGTCAAGCATCCCAATGTAAATCAAGTGACCACGGGGAAGCTGCAAAGGTCATAAGTGTGAAAAGTGGCCGTAAGTCACTTTTTTTCAGTGCCGTTGTAACTTTGAAGGGTCATTAAACGAGCTGTTGTAAGTCAAGGACTGCCTGCACATTCTCACCGTGTTTTCAACCCTCTATGTCAGGGGTTCTCAACCTTGGCAACTTTAAGACTTGTGGACTTCAACTCCCAGAATTCCTCAGCCAGCAAAGCTGGCTGAGGAATTCTGGGAGTTGAAGTCCACAAGTCTTAAAGTTGCCAAGGTTGAGAACCCCTGCTCTATGTTTTATAGGCAGAGAAGGTAGACACTCACCACATAACAACCAGCACTTGCACATGCAACAAAATCAAGGTTCCAATTGTAGAAGAGTTATGAGGTAGTTATGACTTACCTGTTCTGTCCCAGCCTATGTACGTCCTTGTTACTGCAATAAAGACAACCCCTCTTTTAACAGTACTGGAAAATAAACCCTTTTTATTTGAGTTACAGACCTGATAATTGTCCCAGAAAAACAAAAGCAACAGAACACTTTTCCAACGGAGCAAAACAAAGCACGAGTCAAAACAGGAAATAACTCACAGACAAAATAAAGAGACCATGATCTCTTGACTCTGAAGTTCTTTGCAAATGGTTGCCTCCAGCAAGCAGCCCTGCCCAAACATTCCCTTTTTGTTACGTAGCCCCCAAGGCGTGGCTTCTTGCTCCTTTCTTCTCTTCCCCTGGAGTCGCGCCATTGCCTCCCTCTGTCCTACTTGCGTGACCTGCCTATGTCTACAAGCGTCTCTGAGATCTTCCAGCTGTGCTTCCTCCGAGTCCGACTCAGCTTCCCAGCACAGCTGGCTCTCAGCTCGAGTGGAAGGACCAGCCTCCTCATCAGTCTGTAAGTCCTGCAGCTCATCAGAGCCTCCCTCCAACTCTGATGGTTCTCCAGGCCCCCCCTCCTCCTCCTCCTCCTCTGATTCCCCAGACTCAACTACCTGGATCACAAGCTGGCACAGAATCACAACATTACCAGGCCCAGATAGTTCTCAACTTACTATTCATTTAGCAACCATTCAAAGTTGTGATGGCACTAAAAATAGTGACACATGACGATTTCTTGCGCTTATGACCACTGCAGCATCCTCATGGTCATAGGATTAAAATTGGGGTACTTGGCAACCGGCATGCACTGTATGATTGTTGCAGCATTCCAGGGTCACATGATCACCCTTTGCCACCTTCCCAGTCAGTCCCTGACAAACAAAGTGAAGAGGGGGGGAAGCAGAATTTACTTAATGACCACAGAGTTCATTTACAAACTGCAGTGATTTGCTTAACAACTCTGGTCAGAAAAGAATGTAAACCTGGGCCTGACTCATTCAACAACCACCTTGCTAAGCAATGGAAGTTCTGGCTCCAGTTGTGGCTGTACGTTGACTACCTGCCATGTGAATGAATCGAAACGCAACCTTTGCTTACATTGGCAGCCACTCCGCTCGCTGTTTAATTTCAGAACTGCTTCCTGCCATCCAGCTGTTCCTTTCTCAAATCAAAGAAGCCTCTTTTCCTCTCCTACTTCCATCTCTGTTTGTCTTGGCAGATCCGAATCATTGCAGGAAACTGTTCTCTTTTCATTTCAAGTAGAAACGGCGTGTAGGTTTGTACGCAAATACATATCCATCCTTTCAGGACAAGTAACATTAGACAGAATATAGGAAAGGACTAAGGAATACTGAGCCCCCCCCCCAAGAAAAGGCTATAGGTGAGGGTGGGAAAGCAGGGGAAATCAGCTTATGCAAACAGAGAGAGAGAAAGAGACAGACAGACAGACAGACAGACAGAATCAAGAGTTGGCACGGGGAGGATCATGGGATAGGAGTTCTCTCAGAACTGAAAGAATAAAAGGAATGAAAGCTAAACCCTACAACAGATGATTAAGGGTGTGTCTGGTCTAACAAAAAGAAGGACTAGGGGTGTCATGATAGCACTCTTCCAATATCTGAAGGGCTGCCCCAGAGAAGATGGGGTCAACCTATTTTCCAAGGCGCCTGAAGGCAGGACAAGAAGCAACGGATGGAAACTAAACAAGGAGAGAAGCAACCTGGAACTAAGGAGAAACTTCCTGACAGTGAGAACAATTAACCAGTGGAACAACCTGCCTCCAGAGGTTGTGGGGGCTCCAACACTGGAAGCTCTTAAGAAGAGACTGGAGAGCCATTTGTCTGGAATGGTATAGGGTCTCCTGCTAGTGCAGGGGGCTGGACTAGAAGACCTCCAAGGTCCCTTCCAACTCCGTTATTCTATGTTCTGTTCTACTCTCAAAAGCCTTATTCCTTTCTCCAACTGCATCTTCTTCCTCTGGAAGACATTAAATGAAATAAGTGATGAGACAATTAGAACAGCACTATACAAGTTAGCTGCGCATGGATGAGATGACGCCACCTTTTTCAACCTACCAGGGTAGATTTGAAGAATTCCAGAATTTCCCAACCATCACAGTCCTTGCTGAGAAATTTGAGAATTAAATTCTTCTGCCCAGTTTGAGCCACATTCTCAACTCCAAATTATCGCAGTTGAACTCACGCCATCCAACAGACATCCTTTCTTTCTGGCTTCTGAAGATCATCTTGAGATGGTCAGTGCTTCTTCCCTTGTTGTCAGCTGGCTGATTGCCGAATGCAAAAAATGACCCTCTACCTAACTACCTAATGTTCTGTTTGCTGCCTGGTCATATTTTTCTGTCAGTGAGCAAGAAACACACACACACACACACACACACACACACACGGGAATGGATTCTGGAGGGAGAAGAATATATTCTTGGAAATCTTAGGAGCCATAAGGCAGGATAAGGTATGAGTTCTTATTTGGGGAAAGCATGTACCAATAAGCTTTAGAAGGAATACTGTAAAAAATATGCAGGTCGTTTCTGCGCTCTGAGCTGGATTGTTTGCTTGCAGGTATCTCATTACCCAACTAAGTAACATCATCAGTGGTAGAAGAGAGTGGGTTTACTCTCTGTTTATATACAAGTGGTAGTTCCTTGAGTAAACTACTAACTCAAATAGTAAACAAACAGTAAACAGTCAAGGAACTACCAACACCACTCCCAACAACATTGACAGGACAAGCCACTTGTATATGAGGAAACCTCACTGCCTTCCAGCACTGATGATGTTACCTAGTTGGATCATGAAATATCTGCAAGAAAACAACCAAGCTCAGAGAGCACCAAGGATCCCAGAGTCTTCCTCCTCCTCCTCCTCCTCCTCCTCCTCCTCCTCCTCCTCCTCCTCCTCCTCCTCCTCTTCCTCTCTGCAAACTCCATTCCCTTCTAGCACTGATGATATTATCTAGTTTAGTAATAAAACTTCTGCCAGAAAACAACCAAGCTCAGAGAGCACCAAGGACCCCACAATTCAGCCCCCAGTTATAAATGTTATCTCTGATTGGTGCAAAAATATCTTTGCAATACTGCCTTTTCAAGGAAAATAATTTATAATTTTGAAAATAATCACTTTCAAAGTTACATTAACCAGTTCAGTTTCCAGGCACCTAAAGAACCCACTTCCCCCACCACCACCACCACAGCACGATGTGGATGGCAAGAGCATGACACTAATCGTGGATCAGTGCAACCCTTACATTCAAAAAAATGTCCTGAAATGGAGCAACGGAGACCCTCTTGAAGACTTGCAAATCCCCACACCGAGTTCCAAAGATGACCCCTTTGGAACTGTCCTCCTTATTTCTGTCATTGGCGGCTTATCGGCTTTCTCCAAGCAGGCGATGGCAAAGGAAAAGATTGCAGTGTTTCCCTGACTCCTTCTGTCCTTCTAATGCATCTCCAGTAGGTCAATGGGATTAAGAGCATGGCAGCCACCACTTCAAGGATCTGGAGGCAAGGTTGTTTCTAATCGCTCTTCCAAAGCTTCAGCTGATTTGCAAATCAGTAACTGGAGCCAGCACATTCTGGGAAGAAGAAGCAAAACTACTGATCCAGTCATTCATTCATAACACAGCTGCTGGGGAGCTCTCCAGCCCCATAACTCCCCCCCTTTTAAGGGGGGGCAATCTTTGCAGCTAACTAATCTCAGAGAAACCAGTGGTCTTTACACATAATATAACTATGGCCTTCTTAGTGTTCACGGCTCATCCGTTTTACACAGTCGGCTTTGATTTTAATTTATCTTTCCTGAAATAAGAAATTTTGGGACATATCCCCCCTCTTCTCTCTTGTTAGGAGGAGAAAATCACCAAGATGCAATAACCTGGTTATTAAATTAACTCTTTTTCCTGGGTTCATCCTATATCTGTGGTGGCGAACCTATGGCACGCGTGCCACAGGTGGCACGCGGAGCCCTCTCTGCGGGCACGTATGCCATCACCCCAGTCCTAGGCCCTCAGCTATATTTTATAAAATCTTTTCGCTTTAGGCCTCCACCACCGTGTACAAAAAAAAAGGTTCAATCAATCAATCAATTTCAACTTCTCAAGGGGGAAAAAAAAGATCTTGCAAAGTTGGAATTGATTGATTGAACTTTTTAGTCCCACCCAGTCTGCCGTTATCACCGCAGCCACGCCCACCCAATGGGCCACACCCACCCAATGGGTCACGCCCATTCAATGGCCATGCCCACCCAATGGCCACGCCCACCCAATGGATCATGCCCACCTGGCACCTGATGATACGTAAGTGGGTTTTGGGTTGCAGTTTAGGCACTCGATCTCCAAATGGTTTGCCATCACTGCCCTATATATTCAAACACAAATGAATAAAAACAGCAAAAGTCCAAGCAAACAATGCAAGGATAACCCGAAACAATTTTTTTTTCATGTGTTGCAAATGCACCCATCACGATTTTAATCAAACTGTGTTGCATGGGTGCAGCTGTGTTATAAGAAGGAGGAAGTGCCATCTCTCTCCAATGCTTCAGAATATCCTCATATTGAAAAGAGCAAGCTGGATTGACGGTAAGAAGCCTAAATTAAGCAAGCATAATGCATAAGCATAATTGGTTATATCACACAGCATCTAGGAGTCAGTTTACAAATAGTTGCTTTTGGAAGCATGGGTGAAAATTCCAACCAGAGGGTTGTTTAAAATGTAGACTCCAAAGAAAGACGGAAAAAATAATAAGGAAAAAAAAACAAATAGATTTTGTGCAAAAATTTATATTATCTATTTAAAATCATTGACTGGGGTGATATTCTGTTAACATGGACAGTAAAACAGACTAGGTTGTTTTTAATCCATTGTGACTAAGGATTTCCTCCTCCTCCTCCTCCTCCTCCTCCTCCTCCTCCTCCTCCTCTCCTTCTTAAGTTTGAAAGAAACATTGCAGCCCCCAAACATAATTTCTAATCCTCTGGTCCAAAGAAATCAAGGCCATGTTTAAAGACTTTAAATTTGACCGTGTGGTAGAGATACAGTATACTGTGTGCTTTTTCAATGAGGAAACCCAAAAGTCCTTATATGGCAACATTTTCAAGGTGAACTATATAATGAATACAAGCCAGATGTGAAAATCATTCCCAGGAGGACCACCAATGTCATAACAACTGAAAAAAAAATGAATGCAATTTGTCTGTTTATTCAACACAAAGCCAGCCTCATCTCATCAATTCCAGAGGCCTTCTGAGAGATGCATAGATAGGATTGATGACTAGAAGGTGTTTCCCTAAAATGAAACTGTAGGAGGAGATTCCAACGGGGGAAATGGCCCCCTCCCTCACTGGTGCTCAGAATTATTACATCTCTGAGTCCAAAATTTGGGCAAATCGAATCTCTTAGCTGTGGTTTAGGAAAGGCTGCAGAGCTTGTGAGATGATTATTTCTTTAGTGTATGGCATAGCATACACAGACTAGCAATATATATTAACATTTCACCTAGAATTTTGCTACAATGCAGCAAAATATAAATATTAAAAAGATCTTTAGACTAGAATAGAACAGAGCTGGAAGGGACTTAGAGGTCTTCTAGTCCAGCCCCTGCTCAAGCAGGAGAACCTATACCATTTCATACAAGTAAGTGACTGTCTAGTTTCTTCTTAAAAACCTCCAGTGATGGGGCGCCCATGATTTCTGGTGGCAAGCTGTTCCACTGTCAGGAAGCTTCTCCTTAATTCCAGGTTGCTTCTCTCTTTGATCAGTTTCCAACCACTGTCTACCAAGTGAGAAAGATTGGAGACTTCTGCACTAGAAGGATCCATAGAGATGAGAAGAACTGTACATAGTAGACCAAGAAATGTACAAGGGTGGGACCCAGTGGTGGGATTCAAATAGGAGAACAACCAATTCTCTGTGTGGATGCCGCTTCCGGAAGTCCATTCTGGGACCTGGGCAACAAAAAATTAGCTACCGGTTCTGCCAAAGTGGAGCGAACCGGCTGAATCCCACCACTGCCCGGGACCTCTTGACTTTGTACATATAAATAAATGTGACTATTTAGTCATTTCTCTCTGGCTCCTTTTGCACAGGGAGGTTTTGAAAGAGGATCGCGAGGAGGGCAGGGCAGTGAGCCTGTTAAATGACTAGATGGATGTTTTGTAAGGCGGCAAGAACGAAGGAATGACATAAATTAACGTTGAGGCTTGCTGCCACCTAGTGAGTCGTTCACAACTCAGCTTTATCGACACCTCGTGCAAATACTCTTTCTGGTGCCAGAAGAGGTGATCGACAGAAAGCTGGAGAAGGTTTTGTGTAAAACATTGTGCTGAGATGCCATAGAGTCATAAATGAAAATTGTAACAAAGAAAATCATCACATGGGAAGAAAAGGATGAGAGAAATATCCCAAGGTTGGGCACCACATATATTTACATGCCGTTTCTTCCTAGTTAACTGCTGGCATCTTTTCACGTTACAGAAACAGCCAGTAGCTCTGGGGAGGACCATCCAGGCTTGGTTCGACTGTAATTGGTGGATGTCATCACTTTGATTCTTGTAACCACAAGCCGGAAGAGGGTTATAAGTCATCTTGCAATTCACACCTTGCGTATTCCCAATGGATGACTGAATTCTGCTTGAATTCCCTCACTCCGGAAGGCATTGTGGAGGAATGAAGACAGGAATCTCCCTCTCCCTCCCTCCCGCCCTCTCTCTTTCTCCCTCCCTCCTTTCCTCTCTCCCTTCTTCATTCTCTCTCCTTCCCTCTCTCTCCCTCTCTCTCTCTCTCTCTCTCTCTCTCTCTCCCTTTCCCTCCCTTTCTCCCTCTCCCTCCTTCGCTCTCTCTCTTTCTCTCCCTCTCCCCCTCTCCTTCTCCCTCTCCCTCCTTCGCTCTCTCTCTCTCTCCCTCTCCCTCTCCCTCCCTCCCTCCCTCTCTCTTTCTCCCTCCCTCCCTTCCTTTCTCCCTCCCTCTGCCTCCTTCCATCTCTCTCTCTCTTTCTCTCCCTCTCCCCCTCTCCTTCTCCCTTCCTCCCTCCCTCTCTCTCTCTCCCCCCCTGTGTTTAGTGCTACTCCTATGCACACAAAGGCAGGTCTGGCCAAACCCTGGATGGCAGGACCTGGTTGCCTAGTTACACAGAACACACATCTGTCAAAGATATTAATAAACTCGTAACTTATCTTGGTTTGAATGATGAAAATATTAAGATGCAATGGAACCAAATATATTCAGCCTTGGGGAATAATGTATCTGGATTTATTCAGAGGGCTGGGCTTATTATTAAATGGTTGCAGCAAAAAAAAAGCAGAGGTTTTTATGGTGCATTTCCCACCTGCTCAGAAAGTGCTCATAATAGAAAATGCATTCAATTTCCTCTTTGAATGAAAACCTCCTCTGATTTTTTTTTTAAAAAAACATGGCAGATTAATGCAACAACCCCATCAGTGTGAAAGCATCACAGACTGAATGTAGACTGGTGCAGATAGATCTCTGTTATCGCTTCTCGGCCTTTTGGCTAAGATCAAGTGTAGATCTCTGTTAATTTGTTAATTGCAGTAGCCTCACACTCTGGAAACCTCCTCTGACAAGAAGGAAATGAGAGGAAGGAAGGGAAGAAATGAGAGGAAGGGAGGGAGGAAGAAAGGGAGGGAGGGAGGGAGGAAAAAAGGAAGGGAGGGAGGAAATGAGAGGAAGGGAGGAAGGAAGGAGGGAAGGGGAGGGAAAAAAGGAGGAAGGAAGGAAATAGGAAGAAGGAAGGGAGAAAATGGGAAGGAGGGAGGGAGGGAGGGAGGAAGGAAGGAAGGAAGGAAGGAAGGAAGGAAGGAAGGAAGGAAGGAAGGAAGGAAGGGAATTTAAAAACGCTCTCTTGTTGAACTAGCTCTGAATTTAACAGATGTCTTTGCTGAATTCTGATTTCCTGGGGTCGTCTACCATCTTGACGTCTGAACAGGTAGCACAGTCTTTTGCAGATCAGACTGCCCCCTCTCTTGGGTCCTTCCCCAGACAAAAGCACTTAAAAAGAAAAGATCTTGCAATTGGGAGGCTCCCTGCTGGATGACAAGTTCATGTGTGTTTCAGCAATCTACAGAGGGCGGTGCAGTTAATAAGGAGCGATAGGTGCAGGTACTCTGGAGAAAGAGGCAGCAAACAGCCTTCAGCAAAAGCGTTTGTAAATGTCAGCAGTCATAAATAAATTAAGAACAGGAGAGAAGTGGGGAGCGGGGCAGAGAGAAAGAAGAGCAGGAGGGATAAGAGAGAACAACACTTTGGTCAAGAATGTATCTGACAGGGACATCTTTGGAGAAGGTCCAAAATGTTGAGATTTTGGTGGTGGTGGTGGTGGTGGTGACCATGTGGACAAAGCATGAGTCACGCATGTAAAAACAAACAAACAGGGCTTTGATTTTATTGAAATTATAACAGGCTAAAATGCAAATGAAAGTAAAGATTAAAGGAAAATGGGAAAGCATAAGAAAGGGTGAAAAACATAGGACAGTGGTGGTGAACCTATGGCACGGGTGCCAGAGGCGGCACGCACAGCCCTCTCTGTGGGCACGTGCGCCGTCGCCCCAGTCCTAGGCCTCCAGTTGGGTTTTATAAAACCTTTTCGCTTTAGACCTCTGCCGCCATGTGCAAAAAAAAGGTTCAATCAATCAACTTCTCGTGGGAAAAAAAAAGATCTTGCAAAGTTGGAATTGATTGATTGAACTTTTTAGTCCCACCCAGTCTGCCGTTACCACCGCAGCCACGTCCACCCAATGGGCCACACCTACCCAATAGCCACACCCACCCGGCACCCAATGATGCATAAGTGGGTTTTGGATTGCAATTTGGGCACTCGGTCTCTAAAAGGTTCGCCATCACTGGCATAAAGGATAAAGAGGGAGAGCATTGATTTCCGACTGTTTTTGATGCAATAAAATACTGTACAAAATAAAACTACAGCCTCAATTTTTTACTTTTACATTCTTAGTCATTACTAACCATTTCTACAACAAACTAGTCTAATCAGCAAAACGCATCAAAAGTTCATTTTTTTTCTGTCTCAAGCACAAAGCCCAGAAGTGGTTTCCAGGTAGAAACAAAGCTAGATATGTTCTTTTCTCTCATTAAAGCAATCACTTTTGCTCTTTCTGCTAGTTCCATCACTTTTTCCATCCATTCTTCTGTTCTGAATAGACAGCTAGAGGAGACCTGGGCATTTTACAGCCTACAGGTCACATCCAGCCTTTTGCTGTTCCTGTCTGGCCTGTGGCATTGGTGGCCTTGGCTGCAGGGATGAGATGTCAGCGGTGGGGGGGGCAGGGCAGCATCAGGGTGTTGGGCAGCATTGGCTTGTGGCACCATCAGGGGCAGGGGGAGGAGGCAATAGCAGCTGGAGGTGGTGTGGCAAGGGAAGTGTCTGGGAGTGGTAGGGAAGCAGCAGGGCGCATGGGGGGACAGTGGCAGTTCTCCACAATTAATTGCCCACCCTCATCTAGGGGTCTATGACAATTTGCCACAACCAACTTACCATGGCCAAGCCGTCACGGGACAACTCACTGCAGGACGAGAGTTACACTATGTGCTGTCCCTCTCACTCACACACACATAACTGTGGTTTAGTGAGTTTATTGATATTGCCCAGCAATTCCTTTCACTGAAAGCCCAGAACTGTCCCAATTAAGTCCAGCCACAAGCAGATCAATGCTAGTCCACAGAGCAATGGCCAATGAGTCCACAAGGCACTTGAAAGTTTCTCAGTCAAAATGAAGCCACCAGGCAAACGTAAATCCACAACACAAAAGAGTTCACGAGGCAAGAAAAGTCCTGAGTTTCCAAGGCGTGACCCAAGTCAAGGCACCCAAGTGTCAATCCAAAGTGAGGCAGGAAATCGCAACAACCAGAAAACACACAGCTAGGAAACAAACAGGTTATTCCCAGCATCGCCTCCATCTGTCTGCTGTGCTAAATAGCCAGCTTCCAGTGCAGACCATCAAAAAGGGCGAAGCTTTTTCCTCATGTGTAATCTGGCTGACCTTCACTGCTCCTGTCTTTTCTCTGCCCTACCTGTTCCCCTTCCTCATCACTACTGGCTGCAGCTGCATGCTTTCCCCACCTGGAGCCTCGGAACTGTTCTGCTGCAGCTGCACTTCAGCCAAATCCCTCACAATTAATCAAACTCATTTCCTGAAGTGCCAGGAACTGGTTCATCCTCCCCCGAGCTGACATCTAGATCAGGGGTGTCAAACTGCTGGCTGGTCAGATGCATCATAGCGAAACCGCACCCACCCCATTGCCGGCAATGGCAAAAAAAAGTCATGATACGTCGCAACACATCATGTGACGTTGCGAGTTTGACACCCCTGATCTAGAGAGATATCTGGGGAAGCATTCAGTGGAGTCATCACACACTAATATCAAGGAAATGGTGGGAAAGGATCATTAAAGAAAGGATGGAAAAGGAGAGACAAAATGAAATGTGAATGACAAACATTATTTTTTTAAAAAATAAATGAATTGTTAAATTGTCCCATGGTGAGTTGTCCCACAGCAAGCTGGCCATAGTTAGTTGTCACATTTGTCTGATTGTCAGATACCACACCCACACCTACCCACACAAATCCCTGCTACCCGTATTAACAAACTGGACACATTCTCACCTACATGATTATCAGAAAGCTCAGTAATTGTTCGAGAGTGTATGTAATTCCTACGGAGGAAGCTACATTTAGCATAAAGCAAATGCTACTTTGCTCTAAGTCCAACCCATTTCCCTCCTTAGTGTCAAAGCTGGTCTCCCTACCACTTAAGATAAAGAACAGAGTGGTGGGTATAATAAGTGTTAATTTAGCAAGTTTGCAACTTGTCCTCTGGAGTTATTGACTTAAAACTCAAATGAATAATGAGCACAACTGATTAGTCCATTCCAGATCATTTCACAACTTCTGATTGCCATTGTTAAATAAATGGGATGCAATTAAGCATTTCTGCTTGGGTGTGAGGCTTACTAAGTGACTCAAGGTCAGTGTGTCTTCAACCTTAACAACCCTCAAAGAATTGTGGCGATAAATTAGGGCCAGTGGATTTATGCACCCTTCTTTAAATGCTAGGAGGCACAATGTCTACAACCAATAAATATATTTATCCAAATTATACAGACACGTCGCTTGACTGATTGGAAATAAAGCTCTTTGCGAATCACCACCAAAAACAAGTACTGCTGGCTTGAAATATCTTTCAGAACACTACGTTTAATTGAACACGATATCATGCTATTAAAATGAAATAACACTTTAGAACGTGCATAGACCCAAAGATATACCGTAGCAGACATTTAAAAACTAAATCAAGTAAACAGAAGTAAATGACGTAATCGCAGCTGAAATGAGCTTCTAAGCAATTATGTTTTATGATGTTTATGAAATGTCATTAAATTGTAGCTGCTCTTACGAAGAGAAGGGGGAATACTCCGTAAAATGGGCAACAATTACCCCCAAAATGGTGCTTGTGAGCCTCCACCTCCTACTTACTTTGAGAAAATGGGGGGGGGCATTAAAAGGACCTTCTGGGACATCCATTTTGGGTGTTTGGGAACTGGCTGAAGATTGTTGGGATCCTTATTTATTATAACAATAGCAATAGAACTTAAGACTTATATACCGCTTCACAGTGCTTTATAGCCCTCTCTAAGTGGTTTACAGAGTCAGCCAATCCTGAGCCCTGTCAGGATTGAACCCCTGGCAATGGTATAATGATAGATAAATAGATAGATAGATAGATAGATAGATAGATAGATAGATAGATAGATAGATAGATAGATAGATAGATCACAATAGCAATAGCACTTAGACTTATATACCACTTCACAGTACTTTACAGCCCTCTCTAAGCGGTTTACAGAGTCAGCCTCCAACAATCTGGGTCCTCATTTTGTGGACCTCAGAAGGATGGAAGGCTTAGTTAATCTTGAGCTGGTCAGGATCGAACTGCTGGCAGTCAGCAGAATTAGCCTGCAATACTGCCTTCTAACCACTGCATCACCACAGCTCCTAGGTATTATGTAGGTCTCCCCCATGTTTCTTTTCCTGAACAATTCTGCCTATCCTAGTAATTTCCCTATGTTTTTTTTTCTAACACACACTTTAAAAAAAATACCAGAGACAGGCAACATTTTCAACCAATGAGCACATTTGGAATTTTGAAGTGGGTGAAATGCATGGCTGCTGTAATGGACATGGTCAGTCACAAGACCTCGGATTATCAGTAGGCAGAAGGAAGGTGTTTCTCCCTCTGAGTTCTGCTTCACATAGAAACAACGGAGCCTGTGCTTGCTCAATGCCTCTACTAGAGAGACATTCATACTACCCTCATCTCACCATGACTGCATAAATACCCAGGCTACCCTAGACCAGGGGTAGGCAACCTTGGCTCTTTTATGACTCGTGGACTTCAACTCCCAGAATTCCTGAGCCAGCCATGCTGAGGAGAAAGGGAGAGGTTTCCAAGCTGAGCCATGCTGGCTCAGGAATTCTGGGAGTTGCAGTCCACAAGTCATAAAAGAGCCAAGGTTGCCTACCCCTGGCCTAGACCATTTTATACCACTCTGCTGCTTCCTGATACCAACACAATTACAACATCTAGGTTCTATGCAGCAGTCCTCCAAATTCAGCGGAGAATGACCTATAAACTATAAACTAATTTTAATGAGGACTTAGTTCAACATATTTGTCAGCCTTATGATGTAGACCAGATAAGTACTAGCTCTAAATTTATTGTATGGTTAGAATCTTACAATAGGAGTGACATGATAGCAGTCTTCCCATATTTGAGGGGCTGCCTCAAAGAAGAGGGGAGGGTCAACCTATTCTCCAAAGCACCAGAAGTCAAGACAAGATGCAACGGATGAAAAATTATCAAGGAGAGAAGCAACCTAGAATTAAGGAGAAATTTCCTGACAGCGAGAACAATTAACCAGTGGAACGACTTGCCTCCGGAAGTTGTAGGCATTTGAACACTGGAAGTTTTTAAGAAGAGACTGGGCAACCATTTGTCTGAAATGGTACAAGGACATTTTGATGTTATTTTGATGTTGAATGGTATAGGGCAGACATGTCAAACTCGCAACGTCACATGATTTCGTGCAACGTATCGGAACTGTTTTGCCATTGCTGGCAATGGGTGGGTGTGGCTTCTGCATGACGTGTCTGGCCCACAGGCCTGCAGTTTGACACCCCTGATATAGGGTTTCCTGCCTGAGCAAGGGGTTGCAGTAGAACAGCGGTTCTCAACCTTTTCCGGGGCTCGACCCGGCCCGCATCGCGCATGCGCAGCATGACGGGTGCATCGCGCATGCACGGAGCGATGGGCGCACCGCGCATGTGCGGCGCGACGGCCGCATCGCAAAGGGGAAAAAATGGCAGACCAAAATAATAATAATAAAAAAAAGGCCGACCAAAAAAAAAATGGCCAACCAAAACAAAATGGTGGGCCCGCATTGCGCATGCGCGGCGCGACGGCCCACATCACAAAGGGGAAAAAAATGGCGGACCAAAAAATATAATAAAAAAATGGCCGACCCAAAAAAAATGGCAGACTGCGGTGTTTGGCGACCCCCGTGAAATGGTCGCGACCCACAGGTTGAGAACCACTGCAGTAGAAGATCTCCAAGGTTCCTCTTATTCTATTATTCAGTGGATTCTTAAACAATTCTTGTCAATCTTAAAGTACATTCCATGCCCGCCCAGGGCCTTTATAGGCCAAGAAATTAGGGAGGATCTCTTCTGGGATATTTGCCAATTCCACATTCCTGCTGCAGGGTGAGTTGTCTCTTATCCAAATGCCCATGGCTATAGCTCTTCCCCATCTCCCCAGGTCCTTCCACATATCATTACAATATTAGAGTGTTCTGTAACTTGATATGTTCTTTCGCCTACGATACCCATCTAATCCTCCTGACCCTTCTTTCAGATTCTTATCTTTTTATACGTATTTCTATTTTTAATTCATCATCTTTGATATCTTCTAGCTTTTCAAATACTTTTAGATGTTTTTTTTTACTGTGGTGTATCCTCTGTGTTTTAATAACTGTACCTACTTATGCTGGTTGATGATTGTAATGAAGATTTGCATTTGATTTGATTACGCTTTTACGAAAAGGGCTTGGTAATGGATATTCTTCCAAGGAAGGAAAAAAACTGAGTAGGAATCTCTTTTCTAAGGGGCATTCTTGTGAATTTACTTACTAAATTACTTTAAATTCTTTTTACTTACTAAAAACTGGTGTTTTCCTTTTCCACTTGCGTAATGGCATATGGGGACGCATTTTGAAACTGTGGAATTGGAGAAAATTGGAAAAGAATTGGATCACAAGGAGATCCAATCAGTCAATCCTAAAGGAAGTCAACCCTGACTGTTCTTTGGAAGGACAGAGACTGAAGCTGAAGGTCAAATACTTGGAGAAGATCCTGATGTTGGGAAAGGTGGAAGGAGAAGGAGAGGGGGACGGCAGAGGAGGAGTTGGTTAGAAAGTGTCATCAATACAATGAACATGAATTTGGGGAAACTACAGGAGACACTGGAGGACAGGGGCTCCTAGCATGCTGTGGTCCATGGGATCACGAAGGCACAACTTGGTGACTAAAAACAACCACAAAAATATGGGAGTGGCCTTCAGAGACTGGGATGTGTGAAGCAGGGAACAGAAGGAATGGACAGATATACTGCTACCACTCTCTATTCCTCTACATTCTAATAAGATAGAAGATGTTGATCTACTACCCAGAACAGGGGTCTTCAAACTTGGCCCTTTTATGACTTGTGGATGTGTGCCTGGCTGAGGAATTCTGGGCGTTGAAGTCCACAAGTCATAAAAGGGTCAAGTTTGAAGACCCCTGACCCAGAAAGTAGCTTGATGAATTTGTGCTATGGATGCCTGCACTCTATCCATTTCCCAGAAATTTAAACCATTCCTTCGGAGACATTGCGAAGGAAATGAAAACCTGCTTAAAAGATCAGAGAAAAGGCATTAACAAGACACTGGTTGTGTCTTGCCAGATGAAGAAACGTTGGCTGATGTAGTTATAAAAGCAGCACTTAAATAAAAAGAAGCAGAAAAGAACAGCTGGTCCCATTTTTGCTCACGTTTCTTCATAAAAACAACATTCTTCTCCCTCTTTCATCCTTCCTTTCTTCTCCCTCCATCTTCTCCCTCCTTCATCCCTCATCAACTCTTCATCAACACATGATTTTAAGATACCTCAAGATGCTTTTTGTTCCAGTCTGTTTATTTTATTTATTTGTTTGTATTTGTTTGTGACAACAGGATGTTGGTGCTAATTTTTTAAACAGATGTACCCTAGAAATGAACCAAATGAATTCCTTTCCAGCTATTTATTTTTTTAAAATGTTCCCCACATGACTCATAAAGACATTTTGCAAGCTGAAGTTCAAGAGGGAGAGAGAGAGAGAGAGAAACAGAAGTGGACAGAAGTTATTTTGACCTCCCCCTGTGATGAAAAAAATTTGGTACAGTCCAAAGAGATTTCAGGTTAAGAAGTTTGTTTGCTCCAGGGATCTGCAAACTCTCTGTGCATGTTGACCTGGCAGAGCAGGAACTCCATGGCATAAAATCATTTTAATTCAGGTGAGTTAATAATATTGATTTGTACCCTGTTAACTTCGTAGGATCTCTCTCTTGAAAATGCAACATTTATTAAACTGAATCTTCTAATATATCCGTTGGGGTTACTAGCACGGAAGGACAAAAATCCAGATGAACAAGAATTGGTGGCAATTATAACTTAAAAAAACAAACAAACAAACTTTGTTACCCCGAGTGTTATTTGGATTTTTTTTTAAAGTTCAGAAGTGGAGCTGAACTTGTTTAAAGAGTGACCAAATATAATCTCAAGCATGCAAGCTTTCGGGCAAAACCACATTTCTGTAAAATTAAGAGACTGGCTGTGAAAAGAGGATTGTGTGTTCATTTTACTAGGGAATTGTTTACACAAAACTGTGTGCCTCTAAGGATAGAGAACTATGCAGGGAGGCTGGGAAGAAGGTCATCTGTGTTCAGGCTACAAATAGAGATATAACCTTTGTTTGCTACCTCTAAAAAGATTACAAATATCTGAAAAATACGGCTTGAAGCTTAACACCTCAAAAACCAAGATCATGGTCGCCAGCAAACAACCCGTTAATTTACCACCAATAAATTCAGAAGGAATACCACTAGAAAAAGTTGAAAGGATCACACACCTCGGTTCCTATCTACATGAAAGCTGGGACATGATCGTTGAAGTAAAGACAAGGACAGAAAAAGCCTGAACAGCATTCTTCAAAATGAAAAAGGTCTTCTGCAGTCACGACATAAGCCTAAGACTGAAAATCAGGCTTGTCAGATGCTATATTTTTTCTATCCTGCTCTATGGAGTAGAGAGTGGGTCTCTGACAGAAGGCCACCTCAAGAGACTAGAAGCATTTGAAATGTGGATTTACAGGCGGCTGCTACGTATAAGCTGAGTTGACAAGATCAGAAATGAGGAGGTGATAAGCCACCTGGGAAAGCCAAGGGAAATCCTCAAAACAATTAAAAAACAAAAGTTAGAATATTTCAGACATGTGATGCGACACCTAGAAAAATACGGCATGCTCCATTTAATCCTCCAGGGAAAGATTGAAGGCAAACGAGATCCAGGCAGAAGAAGAACATCGTGGCTTCAAAATCTAAGGGACTGATTTGGACAAAACTCAGCAGCACTTTTTTGTGCGGCTGCTGATAAAAACAGGATCGCCAACATGATCGCCAACGTCCGATGATGGATATGGCACAAGAAGAAGAAGAAGAAGAAAAAGATTACATTACTAACACGAGTTTTGCACCCTAAACGTTTCAAAGGACAATTTCATATTTTCTTTGTACCTCTTCAACTGAAACAGCAGCAACAATCTTTGAAACACTGAGACTAATGGGAAGACTGATTTGCAGGTTCATTTGTGTTTTCTCATAAGTAAGTTCCATAATTATTGGGAAGAATTTCATACCCCAGAAACTGTACAAAAAACAGTAGCTTTGTTTGTACAATTGTACATCACAATCTCCAGATACAGATTGTATTGGTTTCATATTGTAAATTATCTGCTTTTCCCCGCTTTTCATAATGAAAAGTGACCTATAAATAAGAATTAATAAATGGTAGTTGATTTTCTGCTGTTAAGAAATATCTAGGTTCATACATTGCCCTAAGCCATAATATTGTTTTCGTTTAAGTCAGCATATTCTTGAAAAGCAGTATCTATGATTTGCAAATTTATGGCAGGGCTGGGCGACTCGTTGCCCCCAGAGTTTGCTGGGCACCAAGAAATGAATCCAGCACAAATTCATTACTGAGCCTTAAATTAGATACAAACTATTTAATGTTAATAGGACAATTTCGGTTCTTGGAGGGTGAGAAGAGGAACAGGCTTGTTCCTTCTCTTGTTAATGGTTTAGACTGTTTTGCAGTTCCTGCTAATGATGATTTGTTCATAGAAGTGTAGTTAAAGAAACCATGCCTTAATGCAACGTGACAATTTAGCAGTGAATATGGTTATCATGTTCATAAAAAGAGTGATTGTCACATAGTGGTCAACTCCAAAGAAGATTCTTGTGGCAGAATCAGTTCTGCAGATGCAGAAATCCACTTCTTTGGGTTTAATGTATCTTGCTTCCAACTGATTATACTAACTTGGGTTCATTACTAAATGGAAACAGGAGGAATGCCTAAATGCAGAATAGCAGAGTTGGAAGGGACCTTTGAGGTCTTCTAGTCCAACCTCCTCTGTCTTTCTGGACAAATGGCTGTCCAGTCTCTTCAAAGCCTCCAGTAATGGAGCAGCCACAACTTCCAAAGGCAATTTGTTCCCTTGATTAATTGTTCCCATCGTTAGGAAATTTCTCCTTAGTTCTAGGTTGCTTCTTTCCTTGATTAGTTTCCATCCATTGTTTTCTTGTCCTGCCTTCTAATGTGTTGGGAAATAAGTTGACCCCCTCTTCCTTTGTGGCAGCCCCTCAAATACTGAAACACTGCTATCATGTCACCCTCAGTCCTTCTTTTCATTAAATTAGACATAACCCAATTCCTGCAACTCACCTTCATATGTTTTAGTCTCCAGTTCTCTTATCATAGAAGAAAATAGAATAAGAAGTTGCCTAAGATCAGAATATGTGAGGGGAGCTTGGTCCCTAGAATCAGCGAGAATTGGACATGGTTGAATGGATAGAACAGAACAGAACAGAACAGAATAGAATAGAATCTTTAAATAGAATAGAATAGAATAGAATAGAATAGAATAGAATAGAATAGAATAGAATAGAATAGAATAGAATAGAATCTTTAAATAGAATAGAATAGAATAGAATCTTTAAATAGAATAGAATAGAATAGAATCTTTAAATAGAATAGAATAGAATAGAATAGAATAGAATAGAATAGAATAGAATAGAATAGAATAGAATAGAATAGAATAGAACAGAATAGAATAGAATAGAATAGAATAACAGCGTTAAAAGGGACCTTGGAGGTCTTCTAGTGCAACATCCTGCTCAGGCAGGAATCCCTATACTATTTCAGACGTAATGGCTGTCCAATCTCTTCTTTAAAACTTCCATCTTCTCTATTATTCTCTTTCCAAGGTCTCAACCTCTTTTTCATATTGGGGTGACCAAAACGGGATATAATATTCCAGGTGCAGTCTTACTAAGGCTTTATAAAGTGGTACTAACATTTCACATGCTCTTGATTCTATCCCTCTATTAATGCAGTCTAGGATTGTGCTGGCTTTTTGGGTGGCTGCTGCACACTGCTGGCTCCTATTTACAGTAATTCGTTGTCTATTAGGACTCCTAGATCCCTCTTGCGGTTATGCTACTGAGCCAATTTTCACCTAATCAGTACCTGTGCATTTGGTTTTTCTTGCCCAAGTGTAAAACCTTACTTTTACTACTTGGTTTGCCTTACTGTATCCTATGTTAATCTCTTCAACACATACAAAAAAATACAGACACACAGGTTAAAATAAGCTAAGGGGAGAAGGAAACAGGAAAGAAAAAAAATGTTATTAAGAGTCCATCGGAGTTGGGTGACTCTAACAAATTTGAATTAAAAAAAATACGTTCTTAAACATCCCGCTGCATATGGATCCTATTAGGAACATATTAGCCCATCCTATTTTCACAAAAGAAAGACATTGCACAAATTGATCAAGAATGCACACAGTATTTTGAATCCATTCTTTAATCTCAAAAATGTAAATTTCTTTCCAACTGAAACCATCTCTACTTACTACAATTCTTGATCTTCGAATCAGATTTGGACTTGTCGGCCACAATATAAAGACCGAAATTATTCTATGTTAAGACTCCTATTGCAATTGCTCAGACATTTCCTTCCCCTGGGAAGGTTACTCCTTTTTATTCTATGTTATTCTTGGGTTGCTTGAGATTTTCTCTGAAATTTCTTTTGGATGCCATCTGAGTTTAGTTTTCGATTTCCCCAAACAATCACAAACACCTAACACTTCTTTCCATCACTCCATAGCCTTTCCTATGTCTGCTCATTCTTCCCAGTCTGAAATATTTTATGGAGCTGCTCCTTCCATTGGTGTTCATTTAAAGGTAGAAAGGTTAGTGAGGTCCTACAGAATCAGGACCTCCCTAACTTTCAGAATGGTGGTGAAGATACATACTTTTAAGAAGACTAGAGATATTTTTAGGGTAAAACAGGTGGGTTTTTAGGAAGTAGGAAAGGGAAATAACCTGTCAGCAATGATTGCAAAACTCATTCTGTAACACTTCCAAATATAGAGGGAGTCGAGCTGTTAGACACTTATTATATAACAGAATAAGAGAGTTGGATGGGATCATGGAGGTCTTTAGTCCAACCTCCTGCTCAAGCAGGAGACCCCATACCATTCCAGACAAGTCTCTTCTTAAAAGCCTCCAGTGATGGAGCACCCACAACAGCTGGGGGCAAGTCATTCCACTGGTTAATTGTTCTCAGTGACGGGAAATTTCTCCTTAGTTCTAGATTGGATGTCTCTTTGATAATAAGTTTCCAACCATTACTTCTTGTCCTGCCCTCTCATACTTTCACAAATAGGTTGACCGCCTTTTATTTGCGCCTGTCCCTTAGATATTGGAACACTTCTATCATGTCACCCCTAGTCCTTCTTTTATCCAGTTCCTGCAACCATTCTTCATATGTTTTAGCCTCCAGCCCTCTATATGTTTTCTTAAAGCTTCAGAAAATTGGAATGACTAGTGAAGACTGTGCCACAAGAATTAAGTTAGAATGTATTTTTTTTACTTCCTTTCAGTTATGCCCGATTCTTGGAGATCACGCAGACAAGTCCCTGCAGTTTTCTTGGCAAGGTTTTTTAAAAGTGGTTTGCCATTGCCTCCCTCCTAGGGCTGAGAGAAAGTGACTGGCCCAAGATCAGGACTAGAATTCACACTCTCCTGATTTCTAGTCTGGTGCCTTAACCACTCCACCAAACTGGCTGTAGTATTATTGTACCTACCCTTAAAATTCTACCTTGGTAGACCGAAAAGAAATTTCCTTGGAACTTTTTAAATAGCCTCTTATGTATAAAATAGATTGGTAGTTTGGCCAAGGCAGGATTTTTAATAATATGCCAATGAGTTTTATTGCCAGATAATAAGCTCCAAAATACTCAGGAGAACAGTTTCATGTTTCATTTTTTAAAATATTGATTTGGTTTGTGCCTGCTTTTATTCTCCACCCCATCTGGAGATGTGCAAATCACTAACAATTTTATCTGATTAATATCAGAAAAATAACCTTTGAGTTCTACATGACACCTTCCCTATGGGCTTAATTCATGCAGAATTTTGTATCCACTTATGTTCGCAAAGTCTCCGGGTACATTAATATGCATCTGCTTCTAATTTGCATTTCTTTTAACATAAATTATCCCAAAGCCCATTGAACAACAAAAGATAGTCTTGCTTTCATTGTTCAAGGTTTATTTTTAAAATCCAGATTCCATTGACAGAATTCTCACTATTTACATGCAATTTTCAGTGATATCTGTTTATCCATTCCCAGACAATTTTTATGGATCTTTATTTAGGGAAAGAGAAATCTTAGCACCCTTTATCTGAAACTAGCCTTTCTGCTGTTGCAAAATTTCATGGGGCCAGTATGTCCAAACTCATTTCAGCTATTTACACTCTTACTCACAACCAGCCCACTCTGCAACTGATCAACTTTTAGAAGACTGAGAGGAGACATGATAGCTGTCTACAAATACCTGAAGGGCTGTCACGGTGCAGAGGGATCAGCCCTGTTCTCACTTGCCCAAGGAAGGACTAGAAACAATGGGATGAAACTGCAGGGGAAAAGATTCAGATTAGATGTTAGAAAAAAATTTCTAACAGTAAGGGTGATCAACCAGTGGAACAGGTTGCCACAGGAGGTGGTGAGCTCCCCTTCGATGGAGGTCTTCAAGCAGAGACTGGACGGCCATCTGTCTGGGATGGTTTAGGGAATCCTGCCTTGGGCAGGGGGTTGGACTCAATGACCCGGGAGGTCCCCTCCAACTCTACGATTCTATGATTCTATGATTCTAACTTCTAAGATGTTCTGACAAATGCCCAGCTCACTTGTTCTCCTAGTTGTAATACTAAATCCGAATCCATTTTTAATCCAACTTCTAGACTGTCGTAGTTATCTTTCTAGACTTTTTGTATTTCTAGTGAGCTGGCTGGTGGGTTTTTCTAATATTCTTCCTTTAAGCAGACTTTCCATGAAAATCTTTTCTACCAAGAAGTTCCTCTGCACATTTTGTATAAATCCACTTTGTTGTAGTCAGCTTCATGGGGAGTTGCACATTACGGAAATTATGTCCCGTGGTCGCAGTTTCATGAAGCTGTGTGTTGCATAGCAGTGGTCCAGTCATCTATTGGCTATATACAAGATTTCAAATCGGTCAGTGTTGGGGATGGCGATGCATAAATGGGAAGGGGTGGAGAACAAAAGTGTGATCTCTATAGCAAACTGATCATCACCTACGCTAGTCTGCTGTTGTGTGGTGAAATAGAAAATGCTTTCCTATCATTATTGTGGAAATAAACTGGTGTTTCCTTCTAGTTTTTCTTTGTAATATTTTATCCTTTGCCTTTTGTTGTTGTTCAGTCACTCAGTCACATCCGAATCTTCGCGACCCCATGGACCATAGCATGCCAGCCCCCCTTCCTCTAATGTCTTCTGGAGTTTGCCCAAATTCATGTTCATTGTGTTGATGACACTATCTAAACCATCTCATCTTCTGCTGTCCCCTTCTCCTTTTGTCTTCCATCTTTCTCAGCATCATCCTCTTCTCCAAGGAGTCTTCTCTTCTCCTTAGGAGGCCAAAGTATTTCAGTATCTCTCCTTCCAAAAGAAGAATCAGGGTTGATTTCCTTTAGGACTGACTGATTTGGTCTCCTTGCTGTCCGAGGGACTCTCAAGAATCTCCTTCAGCACTACAGTTTGAAAGCATCCATTTTTCAGTGCTCAACCTTCCTTATGGTCCAACCAACAACCATACATTATTCCTGGGAAAACCAGAGCTTTGACTATATGGACTTTTGCTGGCAAAGTGATGTCTCTGTTTTTTAATACATTGTCTAGGTTTGCCATAGCTTTGCTCCCAAGGACCATTTTGTGGCTGCAGTCACCATTTTCAGGGATCTCGGAGTGCAAGAAAATCTATCACTGCTTCCATTTCTTCCCCTTGTATTTCCCAGGAAGTGATGGGAGCGGATGCCATGATCTTGCCTTAGGCAGCAACATATTTCTGGCCTCTCCTGCTGATCTTTTTTGGAATTGGGAGGAAAGGCTGATTGTCCAGATTCTGTCTTTCTTTTATTCAAAACAACCTATGATCCACCAGAGAGGTTGAAACTTTGAAGGAGATGAAGGGCTGGAGAGAGATGGGCAGTTAAGAAATATGAGATGATAGATAGATAGATAGATAGATAGATAGATAGATAGATAGATAGATAGATAGATAGATAGATAGATAGATAGATAGATAGATAGATAGATAGATAGATAGATAGATAGGCAGGCAGGCAGGCAGGCAGGCAGGCAGGCAGGCAAGCAGGCAGGCAGGCAGGCAGGCAGGCAGGCAGGCAGACAGACATGAGACAGAGAGGGGCGGACAGACAGATATACAACAGGAGAAAGGAGGAAATGGCATTAATTGTTAGTCACACAGCTCTTCCTTAGTGTGCGACCATCATCTGTGCTGCACTAATAATTGTATGATACCATCCATCATTTGAGATCGATTGCGAAATGGTTGTTCTTTGCCCCAGTATATGTGCCGCTAGTTGAGTCAAAGTGATTTTATGACAAGCCACTTCTACAAAACAACATATCCATTTTCTCCAGACAGAGTCCATGGGTTCTACCTCAGGCAAGCCCTTTAAAAATCAGAAGTATGAAGACCTCAAGCGACGGTGCCTTGAACAGAAGAACCTCTTTGAAGACCCTGAGTTTCCTGCTTCAGATGTTTCTCTCTTCTATCTGAATCCACCACTAGCGAATGTGGAATGGAAACGCCCCAAGGTATGTGAGATATAAGTCTAGTTGCCCCATTATTTCTAAATCTCATTTTTTAAGAACCTTGTTCTCGCTTAACTTGGCTATGTGCCCAAACTTTGTGCTGTCCCTTTCACAACCCACCATCTTGAAACACTTCCTATCATGTGTGAACCAGGTGAATGTTTAGGAGTTGCTAAACAGTAGCTACACCAGGTCACATTAAAATTCCAAAAAGGATTACTTAGTTTTCTGGACAGTTGCAGAAAAATATCCAGTATATTGGTTCAGAAATCAATACCCACACGAGTCCAAGTTTTGTACAGTGGTACCTCGCTACTCGACTGCTTTAAAACTCGTTGAAGTTGATAGTTGACACATTTTGAGGTGAAAATCTTGTCTCAGTATTCTTTGGTGCTTGACGCACAAGCTAAAACCTGTCAGTGGCAGCTGCCTTGTGACTCACTACCCTTTCTGGCCAAAACAAAGGATCATGCATTAGTTGTGTGTTTTGTTTGGTACTTGTCCTTTTTGTACTCGTCATATCTCCCGGAACCAATTGACAAGTACCGAGGTACCACTATAGAAGATTCTGTGGGCTCAAGACAAAGAAGCAAAACAGATGAACTTGGAAAGAATCTCTAACTTTAGCTGTAGCTTTGGTACAAATATTTTGTCACCTCTCTGAAATTCAGATGTGCTGGTGTCCCTTATGTGGGCTGGGCTGACCCCACGAGTCCTTTGCTTTCCTAGATTAGTGGAAACTAATTGTGACTTAAATCCCATGCTACAATCTGATTTAGCTGGAACCAAGGGCTTAGCTTCCCTCAGGAAACCACCTAATGGGTTATTATGGCAGTCTTTGAGCTTCCTTATTATTTATGTATATTGCCACTTTTCACTCAATGGGTTTGATGATCAGACGTGTCTCCTTGATCCCATTTCAAGATTCCAATCCCACTCTGGCATTTTAATAGTTCATTGATATAAAGACGAGAGGTTATGCTCGCTTATTCCTCTCTGCGCAGTCCAGATCAGAAGCAGGAAAACAGATTCAGATTTTTAACAATCCAGATGGAAAATTATCTCCTGTGTGTTTTGTTTTTCCGATTAAGACATAAAACTGAATGCAAGAGCTAAAGGGAAAGGCTGGTTCAGATCAAAACCAGAAATGCACTAAGTACATTTTTTTTTTAAGATGGCATATGTTTCCCATCCCCACCAATTATTTTTCTTCTCCTGGATTGTCTCTTAGACTGCTGTTTAGAAACTCCACATCTGATTATGCTTTAGTCGTCTTGAATGTCATTTTTGAAGTTTGTCTTTTGACATCACTGTTGATATTTGGGGGCAAATAACACATCAAAATACAAGTCACTTCTATGGGATATGCAGTTCAGTATACAGATAGTCCTCAACTTACAACAGTTCATTTAGTGACCATTCAAAGTCACAACAGCACTGAAAAAAGTGACTTAGCACCGTTTTTCATACTTACGACCATTGCAGCATCCCCAGGGTCACGTGATCAAAAACCGGCTCATATTTATGAAGACGGCAGCATCTCCCAGGCTCACGTGATCCATCTTCTGACAAGCAAAGTCAAAGGGGAAGCCAGATTCACTTAACAACCATGTTACTAACATAACAACTGCAGTGGTTCACTTCACAAACGTGGCAAGAAAAGTCGTAAAACGGGACTGAACTCCCTTGACACATGTTTCACTTAGCGACATAAATTTTGAGCTCAGTTGGGATCGTAACTTGAGGACAGCCTGTACAGCCAAACTCATTTTGATGTTCTGCTTTCCAGAGCAGGTTTTTGGGCAATTATCTTTTTTTTTTTTTAAAAAAAAATTTTTTAAGCAAAATGTGTTACTCTTTCCTTTCAGGAAAAATGTACATCGTGCATGCAACTTTGAGGTTTTTCTTCAATAGCAAAACTGCCCGGTTTGCTCAGAGCAATACTAAGGCTACTTCTTTTTGAAACGCCTTCTGGAATGACCACACGATGTGTGAATTGCATGCTCAGTCCAAGAAGTGCTGTAGGGAATCGCAAATAACTGGAACCATCGGGGTAGTAGAAGAAATAAAAAGCCAAGAATTCTTCTTTTTGGGGGAAAAAAAAAAAGCCAAGCCAAAATGTTTATAATGGGAAAGACAAATACCGGCTGGACTTTGATCTTGCTAGCATTCATCCTACCACGAATGCACTGGGGGGGGGGTCAAACGGCTGTATCTGTTCTCTGCAGGCCCAATTCTTTTTCATTTCTGATCAGCCCATGTTTTAAGAAGGCTTCTCACCTTGATAATGTATTCTTCACTCAGCTAACTAGGGAGGGGGGTGAAAAAATATATAATAATAATAATAATTCTGAAATTATGTCCTAGAAATAGAATACAAAATTAGGAAGTTTAGTCTCTGGGCTACTCACTTAAATATGAGCCAGCCGTGTGCTGCAGCTGACAAAAAGGCAAATGCAATCTTACATTGCATTAACGGGGATAGAATCAAGATCATGTGAAGTGTTAATACCACTTTGTAACGCCTTGGTAAGACTATACTTGGAATACTGCATCCAGTTTTGGTCACCACATTATAAAGAGATGTTGAGACTCTGGAAAGGGTGCAGAGAAGAGCAACAAAGATGATTAGAGGGCTGGAGGCTAAAACATGAAGAACGGTTGCAGGAATTGGATGTGTCTAGTCTAGAGGAGATCAGCCCCGACTGCTCTTTAGAAGGCCAGATCCTGAAGTTGAAACTCAAGTGCTTTGGCCACCTAATGAGAAGGAAGGACTCACTGGAGAAGAGCCTGATGCTGGGAAAGATGAAGAAGGGGACGACAGAGAATGAGGTGGCTGGATGGAGTCACTGAAGCAGGAGGCGTGAGCTGAAATGGACTCCAGAAGATGGCAGAGTACAGGAAGGCTTGGAGGAGATCAACCCTGACTGCTCTTTAGAAGGCCAGATCCTGAAGCTGAAACTCAAGTACTTTGGCCACCTAATGAGAAGGAAGGACTCCCTGGAGAAGAGCCTGATGCTGGGAAAGATGGAGGGCAAGAGAAGAAGGGGACGACAGAGAGTGAGGTGGCTGGATGGAGTCACTGAAGCAGGAGGCGGGAGCTTAAATGGATTCCAGAAGATGGTAGAGGACAGGAAGGCCTGGAGGAACGTTGTCCATGGGGCTGCGATGGGTCGGACACGACTTCTCAACTAACAACAACAACAACAAGTCTAATGAAAAGAAGGACTAGAGGAGACATGATAGCAGGGTTCCAATATTTGAGGGGCTGCCACAAAGAAGAGGGGGTCAGTTTATTTTCCAAAGCACCTGATAGTGAGAACAATTAACCAGTGGAACTCCTTGCCTCCAGAGGTTGTGGGTGCTCCGTCACTGGAGTCTTTTAAGAAGAGACTGGACAGCCATTTCCTGGAATGGTAAAGGGTCTCCTGCTTGAGCCCTGGGTCCCTCCCAACTCTGTTATTTTGTTATATTCTGTTATTGAATCACTTGCAGGCTACTTGCTTTGTTCCTGCATATCTTTTTATATGTGTTTCGAGTAAAATAAAAGCTCCTGCTTTTTTTTGAAGAACCTGCAATTGTGGAGATTGTAATGTTTTTGATTGCGGCTCCAGGCACGTTTCCTCATCTGGACACTTTCGTTGAGACTCCTCTTGTACCTTGTAAAGTTTTAAATTTTATTGCCTCCTCTTTATAAGGTTTATATGGTCATTATGGGTGCAATTAAGATACTAATTGAATTGGTATGTGTCAGAAACCACTTCCACATCACTGCCAAATGTCAAGGCTTCTTTGGATGAAGATTTGCTTAAGCAGGAAAAAAAGTAACTCTTGGAACAGGGCCCAAAAGAACCAGCCAAGACACATCTCTCAGATTAAGTTGAAGCTGGACCAAACAGTAATCCTGGATAAGAGGAATTTAATAAGTAAAAGCAGTCAAGAGATCACCAGTCTTCCCTGCATGCAGAGGAATGCAAACACACAAAGGGTGGTTTTGAGATTAAGTGAATTTGTAAAAGATGCTACCTTATAAGCATCATCTTATTTAATGACCTCAGTGCTAAATCTTCAAACAAATGTACTTTCCTGGTTGAATAATGCTTAAAATGGTTCATTCCTAAAGGGATTTGCTTTTCTAAATGTCCATGTTTTCCAACAAACAGAGTTTTCTTTATGTGGCTGCAAACAGCATCTCTGCATATTTTTGAGCCTAGCAGGATAACATCTGTAACTACTATAAATCCTTTTTTTTTTTTTTTTGCCACTTGGCTTTGGGTTGGCATTAACTGTTGACATGATCTGATGGACAACTTATTTTTTAATAATGAGAGGCAAATTGAAATTTCAAGTCTTCCTCTCTTGCAGCAGTTTCTGCAGCCTATCTGCTATGTTGCTATTTCTTCTAGCCAGTTAAATTATGATTTCTTCTATTCCAGATTTTCTTATGATATATTCTACATATAAATTAAATGAATAAGGTAGCAGTATGTGATGTTGGTACCCTCTTTTCCCAATTTTAAAGCATTTTTTCAGGAGTTGCTCCTTATTTCATTCTAACAGTTGCTTCATGCTCATCATACAGATGCCATATTACAAGATTACATTAACAGAATATTGCAGTTGGAAGATTCTGATATATATATATATATATATATATATATATATATATATATATATATGTATGTATGTATGTATGTATGTATGTATGTATGTATGTATGTATGTATGTATGTATGTATGTATGTATGTATATGTATATGTATATGTATATGTATATGTATATGTATATGTATATGTATATGTATATGTATATGTATATGTATATGTATATGCTTTCTGAGGTTTTCGCGGGTGTTTGTATGTAGGTCTTTGGTTCTTCGGGTTTTCTCCCGCGTAGAATTTGAAGTGTCTTGGCAACGTTTCGATGAAATCTCATTCATCATCTTCAGGCTGGTGCTTTTGGCTTCTGCTTCTAGGAGCAATGTGTGGTCTAAGCTGTTTTTTCCTTTTAACTGCCAGTGGGGGTTTGAACTGATTGGCTGGGAGCTTGGCTATGTTCTGATTGGTTAGGGGCTTGGCTGTGCTCTGATTGGCTGGGGGGTTGGCTGTGTTCTGATTGGCTGGGGGAGTGTTCTGTTTGGGTGGGGGCTTTGTTGTGCTGGAGAGGTTCAAAGTGGCCAATGTTGCAGCTCTGGTCTGGCTCCTGGTCTGTGGTCTTGCCTCATCATTGGTGTGGGTTTGGGTTTGCTTTTTGCGTGGATGTGTGGAGGTGGCATCTTGTGTGTTTCTGGTGTCAATCTTTGAGTTAGGAATACGTTTGTCAATAAGGGCGGGTTTCCAAACGGCTGGTAGGCGGGAGGTATCATCTCGTTTGTTCATGCTGTGGGGGCATGTATATGTATATGTATATGTATATGTATATGTATATGTATATATTCCTTATTACAAGGTTTCATTACAGAATCTTGCTGTATGTGTGTGTGTTTGTATGCGTATGTCTATATGTATATGCATGTTTTTTGTATCTGTATATGTATGTGCATGTGTATCTGTAGATTTATATGTATATATATTAGGTAGACTGGTGGGATAAGCTTGACATATTCTTTCCTCCATGGTAATTTACAGTAATTATCATACTGCTAATTTATCATTTCTGAAACATCCCATACTCAGTAGTGTATTGATCTGATCTCCATAGAAACATTTTCTCACTGCTTACGTACACATTATGGAAATTCCAATTAGTTAAGAGACTTTAGATCAGCGGTTCTCAACCTGTGGGTCACGACCCCATTTGGGGTCGAACGACCATTTCACGGGGGTCGCCAAACAACGCAGTCCGCCATTTTTTTCCCCTTTTCCCCTCGGCCGGTGCAGGGGGCAGCACCGCGCATGCGCGGGGTAGCACCGCACATGCACGATGCGGGCCGTCGCGCCGTGCATGTGCGATGTGGGCCGCCATGCATGCGCGATGCGGGCCGCCGCACCGCGCATGCGCAGCGCAGGTCGGGGTCGCAGCCTGAAAAAGGTTGAGAACCGCTGCTTTAGATCATTCTGTTTGGTTTGGTTTCATTTTGGTTCAGTTACTTTTGATTTGGTTTGATTTGATTCCGTTAGATTTTTTTTTCAAAACTGGCAGGATGGAATGATTGTGGAACCAGGTCAACCTGTTATTCTGATTTTCTGCCAATTCACCAGATTTGCAGAATTAATCAAGGGCCGCCATTTTTTTCCAATAGGATCTTCCAACAGCTACACATCCAATTTTGTCCTCTTTATATTAGGAAGATTTGTACATACTGAGTATGGCTAATATAATTAGAGAATAAAATAATTGCCTATTTTTATCCTAAAGAGGACAGTAAAAGCTTGGGAACTTTTTTTTTAAGTAACATAAAAAACAAGAGGGATTGATTCACCCTGCCCTAAAATGAGGAGAAGACTCATTATCTCAGGTGCCTGAAGGTCTCCATGGTTACCAGATTTTAGCACCATTGTTGATAACTGCTGAGAAAATATAAGGGGGGGGGGCTCATAGCACCAAGCCATCTCAACCCTGCCCTGTAAGACCCATCATCCCCAGAGG
Source organism: Bothrops alternatus (assembly GCA_034064705.1). Classification (NCBI taxonomy): domain Eukaryota; kingdom Metazoa; phylum Chordata; class Lepidosauria; order Squamata; family Viperidae; genus Bothrops; species Bothrops alternatus. The sequence goes on along the minus strand of JARGCV010000423.1, from coordinate 1,526,909 downwards.
AAAAATAAGTTTCATCTGTTGCAAATGATCTTCATTAGCACCTTCCACTCAATGTAATTCTTTCTTGCAAAGGGTTTACACATATTTCTTATTAGACAGATTGCAAAATACCGAAATACCCTATTCCAGGACAAAATCCAGATGTGACCTGAATATTTGTCCCAATTTAAAATTTTCATTGAGCTGCTTTCTTTGGAAGGGGGAGAAACATGCCCATAGAGCAAAGATGTATATCTGAGTAAATTTCCTTACAGAATTTAGGCTAAATTCTGCAAATTGATGAACATCATAAAGATCACTGTCGTTATTTCATGACCGATTTGCATAATACCAAAAACCTCAACATGTTTTTTTTAAAAGATGATACAGAAATGCACGGAAAATGTGCCTACTAAACAGATGTTGGTCAAATTGGTCACCACGATGTAAAAAAGATGTTGAGACTCTAGAAAGAGTGCAGAGAAGAGCAACAAAGATGATCAGGGGACTGGAGGCTAAAACATATGAAGAAGGGTTGCTGGAATTGGGTCTGTCTAGTCTAATGAAGAAAAGGATGAGGGGTGACATGATAATAGTGTTCCAAAATCTAAGGGGCTGCCACAAAGAAGAGGGAGTCAAGCTATTTTCCCAAGCACCTGAAGGCTGGACAAGAAGCAAAGGATGGAAACTAATCAAGGAGAGAAGCAACCTAGAACTAAGGAGAAATTTCCTGACAGTTAAAACAATTAATCAGTGGAACAACTTGCATCCAAAAGTTGTGAATACTCCAACATTGAACATTTTTAAGAAGAGACTGGACAACCATTTGTCTGCAATAGTATAGGGTTTCCTGCCTGAGTAGGGGGTTGGACTAGAAGACCTCCAAGGCCCCTTCCAACTCTATTATTATTGTTGTTGTTGGTTGTTGCTGTATTACTATTATTATTATTATTATTATTGTTATTGTTATTATTATTATTACATGCCTCCATCCTCCCAAAAAAGAAACAGTGGAAATATTAAATGTGACTAAATTCCCAGAGGAAAATTACATCTCGGTTACAGTACTGGATGGCTGGTTTTTCTTAATAATCAAAAGAAACTTTCAAAACCATCTCCCTGTCCAATATAATTGATACTTAAAACCAAATTGAAAACTTCAGATTCCATCTCTATGTCCATCAAAAAAGAGCAGGGCTTCTATCTTGATTTTTTAACTCACAGATACACACACAGAGAAATTTTCCTGTCCAGGACTGTCCTTCTTCCAACTACCTTAGAGACCATCTATTTTCAGAGAGTCTCAAGGAACCTCATTTGCAGCTGCCATCAGTATAGAAAAAGCTTAAAGCCCCTTAGGATGGATGAATTAACTTCTCCCAGAAGGAGTAGAGATTATTCAGGGGTGGTGGGAGATAACTTGAGTGGAAGTCTCACACTTGGGGGGAATCAGGCTGGAGAAGAACCAGTCCAAAGTCTAGGACACAATGAAAAATCAGAGCCACTGCAGAGGTCTCATCAGCTGAACTCAAATAAGCTTTTCCGTAGAAAATGGTTGTTATCAACGTTTCCCCCTTATCCTAAAACACATCTATAGAGTTCTTGTGGCTGAATGGAAAGTGTTAAATGCCTTCTCAGCTGGGGGGGGGCTAAAGGAAGACAAAAAAAAACACCCCACTGACACCATTCAGAGGTGCATGTGGCATACAAAGGCAGAAGGTTAAGGATCGGTTGCCATGGAAACTGCATCTCCCAATGGCGGCAGTGGGCCATAAATATGCGGTTGTAATGCAATCAGATTGACATTATCCAGGGAGACACGCAGAGATAGAGTCACAATAAAGGCAGCAAAGCCAAACAGAAGCTGTACGAATTTAATTGCAGAATGAGCAGACAGCCCTTGTCCTATCTCTGCAGGATCTAATGTTCTGCCTTCACCATTTTGCCCTCGGGACTGAACTGATTTTGCGTTGCTCCGTGTCGTCGGATTAAAAATGTCCTATGATCCCATATTAAAACATTAAAACGCATTCAGTTGAGCTACAATTCTGGAGGAGGCCACTTTTTTCTCGATTGGGAGCAAAGCAGGGTAGGGCCCTCATAAAACCTAGAGTGTAACTTAGATTTTTGGAGGGTGTGGATGTACGTGATAGGGTGGTTTTGTGATTTTACTATACCTTGATCATTTGTGATCCAGAGCTTCTTGGATAGGTGGGTGGCCACAAACATAGACAGACAGACAGACAGGAACCTCCTTAATTGCTAGGTTGAGCTTCGTTGTAATACAATCTCCAACCAGCAATGAAATTCTTTCAAAGTGGAAGTTCAAAAAAAAAAATTTACTTTTTATTTGTTAAATTTATTTGCCACATGTCTCATTGTGGGGCTACTCTAGATGGCTTATAATAATAAAAAGGAAGCAAAATGAAGGAGTAAACAGAACAGAAATTTTTAAAAAATAGATTGATAAAATAAACAGTGACAAAGGAATATAATGAGAAAAATACAACAATATGAGAAGCAAACAAGATGGATGGGTAGATAGCAGAAGCAGGGGGAGGTGGAGTCTGTCATGGAGGTGTATAGCAAACCACTTCTGTACTTGTAAAATTAGGGTGTTAAGGTCTGAAAAATTCAATACGATTTATATCTTTTTTTGTAAATATTTTATTAGTTTTATAATTATAAACAAAAAATCAAATTAAATACAACTCAACTTAATACAATCATTTTCGACTTTCTCTCACACAAAACAAAACATACATTCCTTTAAAAACTTACATAAAATAAAATAACTATGGATGTTGCTCGGCAGCACCCCCTCCATCACATCCCCCTCTTCCTTCCTCCCTATCTCCTACTTCCCTCCCCCTCCCTCTCCCCCTCCCTCATTACGATACGATTTATATCAATGCAGGTAGTCCTTGACTTACAACAGTTCTTTTAGTGGCCGTTCTAAGTGGCAACAGCATTTTTCACACTTACGACCATTGCATTCTCCGCACAGTCAGTGATCAAAATTCAGACAGTTGCCAATGACTCATATTTATGACGGTCGCCGTGTCCTGAGCTCACGTGATCCCATTTTGCGACCTTTTGACAAGCAAAGTCAACGGGGGAAGCCAAATTCACTTAACAACCATGTTACTAACTTAACATCCTGATCTGTATTATTATTATTATTATTATTATTATTATTATTATTATTATTATTATTATTTATTAGATTTCTATGCCGCCCTATTCCAAGAACTCAGGGCGGCTCACAACATGAATACTAACATAAAGAAATCTAATATTATATATTATAAAACCCATTAATTAAAAAACCAATCAACCAGAAACAGACATACAAACATACATACACTGGCTGGGGCAAGGTGTTAACTGCCCCAGGCCTGTCGGCAAAGATGTGTCTTCAGTAGTTTGCGGAAGGCGGAGAGGGTGGGGGCGACACGGATCTCCGGGGGCAGTTGATTCCAGAGGGCCGGGGCCGCAACAGAGAAGGCCCTTCCCCTAGGCCCCGCCAGGCGACACTGTCTGGCTGACGGGACCTGGAGAAGGCCAACCCTGTGGGCCCTAACCGGTCGCTGGGTTTCATGGGGCAGCAGACGGTCCCGTAGCATTCTCATGGTCACGTGATCAAAAGTTGGCTGCTTGGCAACTGGCATGTATTCATGACGGTTGCCGTGTCCCGGGTGTCACGGGATCCCCTTATGCGAGCTTCTGACAAACAAAGTCAACGGGGGAGCCAGAGTCACTTAACCACCAATGTTACTAATTTAACAACTGCAATGATTCACTTAGCAACTGTAGGAAGAAAGGCTGTAAAATGGGGCAAAACTCACTTAACTGCCTTGCTTAGCAACAGAAATTTTGGGCTCAATAGTGGTCATAACTCAAGGACTATCTATAATTAAATAAATGCCATTACTTATATTTACATGTAAATAAAATTGCGTTTTAGTTTTTGTTTCAGGCCCATCAGCTCCTTTTTTGGTTTTATTGGGTCTGGAAAAAGTTACATAATTTGGACTTACACAATAGATTAATTTGGAACGGGTGGAGGGAAATATTCAGGGTTCCTGCCCCAATCTTCTCCTCCTCGTTATTATTAAGGATGATGCGAATAAATACATGCATTGGTTATCTCTAGAAAATGGCAAAACACTCCACTAGATTTGCGAATGATCCATGAACTTCCTGAAGAAACAGCTAAGTCCCTGGTTATTGTTGGGTTATGTTTCCTAAATTCAATTTTACAAAAAGATCCGGTTTGATTACAAGTTGGAAGCTGAAATCCTCTGAGGAATGTTTGCTTACTTCGCCTTATCCTAGGGGTATTTTGTCTGCGTCTGTTCCTCTTGGTCCCTGCTAAACAAGGTTCAGCCAGCCAATTTTATGATCTCTGAAGAGAATCTACTCAAATCAGCAAAGAAAAATGTTAATTCCCATCCATCTCCGACAGTCAGCCTCTTCCGAGAGTCTTAATGTCTGCAGGATGTTCATAACTCTTAACAATTCTTAATTCCCTAAAGAAGAATTGGTGTTTTCTTAAAAAAAATTAATGTGTTGGCTTCCTTAGACCACCATCAAGGTCAGCGTGCTGTTGAGCAACAAACTTCATTCTGCTATGTGCAAAATTCATCTGTCTTGTTTTCAAATGGTCTTTTTTCTTTCTTTTATGGAAGAAGAAAACAATTCTCAAAAGTTCTCCGAAGCTAAGGAAGACCCTATAGAGCTACGGGAAGGCATCTGGAACCTTTTAGGGTTTGATGGATCCCGTCAACCCTTGCCATGGTCAAGCTACCTAAAATTCCTAGACGAGAGAATGTTCCAGTATCCAATAAGCCAGGGGATGTCCATCCCTCCCATTCAATCACTTAATAGAACAACAGAGTTGGAAGGGGGCCTTGGAATCTTCTAGTCCAACTTCCTGTTTGAGCACGACACCCTACAGAGTTGCATTCTGGACAAATGGCTATCCAATGTCTTCTGAAAAACTTCCAATGACCCACAACTTCTGAAGGCAAGCCGTTCCACTGACTAATCGTTCTCACTGTCGGGAAATTTCTTCCTGATTATATAGCTCAATTATACTGCATACATAATTGTATATCTTATTATTATATTGATTAGATATATTATTATATACTTGATTATATAGCTGGACAGAATAGAAAGAAAGATTATATAGCTGGAGAGAATAGAAGTGAAAATAACATGGGAAAGATTTAACCTGGAATATATTAGGTAAGTGTTGCTTCTGAAGCCTTAAATGTGCAAAAAAATAATTTCTTTCCCCATTCTGATTTAACATTTTCATACACTTGATTCTCACTCTGAGATATCCTGGCTAGAGAATAGTATTCCCTTTTCCTTAATCAGCAGGGTCTCCAAATACATTGCAAAGGTTCTGAATGTGACTGTTCTGTTGGTGTGCTACTTTGCTCACTAGAAGTGGAGTTGATTGTCCTATGAAGAAGTGGATGGGAATTCCTGGCAGATGGTTGCCATGCATCTTATGGAATCATAAAATTGTAGAGTTGGAAGGTATCCTAAAGCAGGGGTCCCCAACCTTGACCACTTTATGACGTGTGGACTTCAACTCTCAGAATTCCTCAGCCAACAGTCTAATTTCTAGTTTGGTGCCTTAACCACTATACCAAACTGGCTCTCATCTTCTCTGTGTATTCAATGTTTTCCCCTTAAATGTGAAACTTATATTTCTTTCTATTAAAGGGCATCTTTTTCATCTCAGCCCTGTATATCAACACGTCTAGATTAGACTCTCATTGTGTTGTTCTGACCTCTCAGTTTGGTGACACTCGTACATTTGATAACCAGCCATCAGTTCCATCATCAAGATCATTAATAAAAGTGTTGAATAAAACCAGCCCAATGACTAATTCTTGTGAAACTCACGAGATAACAGTTCTCCAACTTGATGCAGAGCCACTAATGCTAATTCTTTGGAACTCAAAATGACCACTCCGTTATCTACTTATCATCCCTCAAATGTTAACATTTTAGATATGCACATCATTGTTTTTAAGAAAAAGAAACGGCGGGGTGAAGTTGTTAAAAACACAAATGTGCATCATATCTGCAAAAAAGTTTCTGTACACAACGAATAGAATGCAGGTGTTGGCTGTTACAGAACCAATTTGCATCCTGCATGAGCAGTTTATGATCCTCTAAATCATGTTTGCTATCTCCAGCACTCCTCTCCAGGGGTCGTGTCAGTTGGGGCTACTGGAAATTGCAGCTCAACATCTGGAAAATCAAGATTTTCCCTTGTTTCTAAGCAGAATTCTGGTTGTTGAGATTTGGATTAGTTAGTTCTGGGCTCTAATTGAAATGTTCCTTTAGGAGAAATAAGGCCCCATCCCTGAGCAATATCTAATGATTTCAACACCTATTAAATTGTTGTCTTGTAAGTAAAATTGAAATGATGTTAGTGTCAAGGATTTCTGTGTTATTTTCATTCTTTTCTCCACAAAGACTTAGATGAAATTTGTGCTTGTTAAAAATCAGGAGTAATTTCCAGAATGTTTAGTTCTTTTTTTTTTTAGTTCTAAGATAAACAGATGGAAGCATTGTATTAAATATAATTTTAAACATGTGGGGTTTTTTCCCGTGACTTATGACTAAATAGGGACCAGAAATTCTATTGCTAAGTATGGTAGTTATTAAATTAGACTTGCCCAATTTTATAATCTTTTGATTTCCAATAGTGGCGAATATCTGTAGCTCGGGCGTAGGATGAGGGTGAAGTTTCATTCTCAAAGCTTGTGGGTTGGTTTCCAAATGTTTCAATACCAGGCTAGGTAACATCATCAGTGGAGTTTAGGGGATGTCAGTGTTGTTCTACTTATAAGGGCTTTGTGTGGTCAGTAGGGCTTGTAATGGAAGGGTCATATCACGTGAGAGTCTAGTGATGGGTCTTGTTACAGGTCAGGTGTGATCCATATCTGATTTGATCCACACCTGAAACATCACAAGATCCATCACAAGACCCATCACTTGGGTCAGGCGAGGTTCTTGTAATGGGTCTTGTGATGGGGAGACCCATCACAAGATCCTCACTTGATATGATTCACACCTGGCCCCTCACAAGACCCTCACCTGATGTTACCTTCCCATCACAAGACCTGTTGACCACATGAAGCCCTTATAAACAGAAGAACACCAACAATGACATCCCCTAAACCAGGGGTAGGCAACCTTGGCTCTTTTATGACTCGTGGACTTCAACTGCCAGAATTCCTGAGCCAGCCATGCTGAGGGAAAAGGGAGAGGTTTCCAAGCTGAGCCATGCTGGCTCAGGAATTCTGGGAGTTGAAGTCCACGAGTCATAAAAGAGCCAAGGTTGCCTACCCCTGCCCTAAACTCCACTGAAGATGTTACCTGGTAACGAAATGTTCGGAAACCAGCCCACAAGCTCGGAGAACGAACATCCATCCACCCTCAAGCTTTTTGATTCCTCAAGTTATGGCCTTTATTAAATAGGTCATGGGGTCATTAAGAAAATTTCCCCATTGACTTTGCTTGTTGGAAGCCATCTGGGAAGGTTGCAAATGGTGGTCACATGACCCCTGGGAAGCAACAACCATTGTGAACGCCTGCAGGTTGCCAAGTGCCTGGATTTTGATCCTGTGACTGGAGATACTGTGACAATCGTAAGTGCAAGAACTGCATGTAAGTCATTTACTTTAGTGCAGTTATCACCTTGAACAGTCACTATGCAAATGGTTGTAAGTCAAGTCAAATTCCTGAAACAAATGTCCAGGGCGAAAACCAGGTATGCTGGAATGGGATAGTTCCAAGGTATTCCAATCACTTCAAAATTGTATTTTTGTATCCCACAGCCATTTTGAGTCGGAAACACTATTTTTTGTGCTTGATGGAGCTTCAGAGTGATCAAACAACCCACTTCCCATTCAGATGGAATCATAGAATCACAGGGCTGAAAGGGATCTTGGAGATCTTCTAGTCCAGCCCTCTGCCCAATGCAGGAGACCTTATACAATCCCAGACAAATGGTTGTCCCAACGTTTCTTGAAAACCTCCAACAATGGAGCACCCACAACTCCATGATGCAAGCTGTTCCACTGATTAATTGTTGGCGCTGTCAGAAAACTTCTCCTTAGTCCTAGGCTGAATCTCTCTTTAATGATCTTCTGCCCATTTTAATTTGGCACTTGAAGTCAGTGTTTTGAGCTCAAAATAGGGCCTTAAATTTAATTTCCATTTAACATTTTCCACCTTTGAAATATAGTGCATGCCAGCACAATGGTACCACCCAAAGAGAATTCCGTCCACTACACCAACAGAAATATAGTTTAATTAGGAACAGAAGCAGATTGCAGGACTCAGCTCTGACAAACAGGCGTTGTTGAAGGATTTGAGCTAAGAAAGGATAAAGAGGTAAAGTATATAAAATATAGGCTGGAATTTCTGCAATGGGAACAGACTAAACACGAAGCATTGCAACATCTTTCTGGCTTAAAAAATAACAGGAAAAATGTTCTTTATCGCTGACAAAGTGGATTCAGCGTCCTCTGATAAAGAGAAATGTTTACACTCCATCCTTCAGTGCAGGAAAATTCCTGTTATATTTCATACACACACACAAAATAGAGAAATTAGGGATTATTTGGCCGGCTGCATAAAAATTGATGTGTGTGTCTGGATGTTTTAATTGGCCTCTCTGTGCTGTAGGAGGCTATTGAATAGCCAAAGTCGGTATTATATGCACTAATAAAGGCTCAAAGAAGAATTTTTCTCAGTCCTCCCTGCTGGAACCCAAATTTGGGAGTTTTCACAAATGAAGGCATGAGCTATGGGCTTTCCTTCTGGGTAGGAATTCAAATATAGTTATAAGGAAAATAATATTGCTGGTTTTAGGACAGTGATGATGAACCTTTTAGAGACTGAGTGCCCAAAAACCTCCTCACCCCTATCCCGCCTCCACCTCTCCTGCCCGCAGGGCCACCCACCACCTCCATGGCCCACCACAGCAGATCGCCCAGGCGGCCCAGCAGCATCATGGCGGCCATGCCCTCTGTCCACGCCCGACAGCAGCATCTGTACGTGATGGGGTGCGAGGGCAGAGTCTTGTCCCCGCTGCCTGGCTGCCATGTCCTTGGCTGCACTGCTCTGCGCAGGCGGCGCCTGGGGCGACTTTCCTCCGGGGGGGCTGCTGGTGAGGAGGGGGCCATGGGGAGTGGTGGGGCTGGGGCGACAGCATGCGTGCCCACAGAGAGGGCTCTGAGTGCCACCTCTGGCACCCGTGCCATAGGTTCGCCACCACTGTTTTAGGAGAATGACATGATGGTTACAAATCCAGCCACAGATCTCTCCAATAACATCTAGGGATCTATAACATCTTGAGAGGTTTCGATGTCCTGATAGACCATCACTTAAGTATGAGCCAGCAGTGTGCTTCAGCTGCCCAAAAGCTAATGCAATCCTAGATTGCATCAATGGAGGGTTCCAACGGTCCTTTTCCAGGTGGCATCTGGGCTTCCTTGATTTTCTTTGAAGATGTTTCGCTTCGCATCCAAGAAGCTTCTTCAGCTCTCACTGCATGGTGGGGCTGCACCAGGAACCTTCCCAATAAGTTGTTTTTGTGACTGAAAAGCTATTTGTGCAGAACAACCTTCCATTACACAACTCTTTGAAGAGACACCCATTTCAGAATCAATTCGATCTCTGAGCTAATTAGCCGGTGAATGCTACAATGAGCTCCAAGCCCAGCTTTACAAGTCGGAGTTGAGTTTTGCTGCAACAGAACTTTTCCCGTCCTTTGACAAACAGGCTATTTGGGAGGAGGGGGGGAAGGAGAGAGAGAAGGGTACTAAATTGGCAGCAAAAAAACGTATCAGTTAACTCCATTCCTGGAAAGGCCTCACCAGACAGCAGAGTAACGAAGGAATAAAGCCTTAATAGCGTCTCGAAAGCTGAATAATGCGGAGAAATGCGACAATGGGACATTCCTGCTGTTTCTCACTCATCCGCCATCAATAATAGTCACCCGTTTAATGGCCAAGTTTCTTCCAAGCATGCTGGGATTTTGCAGCACGTCCAAAAAAGGTTGATTGAATGTCCAAATAAAATCGTAAGAAGAAAACATTCTGGCAAAAGTACAACCAGTGGTACTTCTCACTTACGTCCGCAGAGATCAGAATTAAATAGTACATCCAGCCATTAAGAATGCAGGAGATCCCTTCCCCCCCCCAAAAAAATTTTTTTCCAGTTTTTTGTCATTCATTTTGATGCATAATTTCATTCGTTTTTTAAAAAGATCTCCTTTTCAAAAAAAACCTTTGAACGTGGCATCCATCATGTTACAGGGAGTAACATGACTTACAACGATTCGTTTAGTGACTGTTTGAAGTTACAACTTTGAAAAAAGTGACCTTGGGCCATTTTTCATGTTTACACCATCACAGCATCCTGATGATCCCATGATCTAAATTCAGACGCTTGGCCACTGGCTCCTATCTATGATGGTCGCAGCGTCCTGGGGGGAGGGGGGGTCACGTGATCCACCTTTTGTGATCTTCTGACAAGCAAAGTCAATGGGGGAAGCTGGATTCAGTTAACCGCCGTATTGTTAACTTGACAACTGCAGTGATTTGCTTAACCAGTGTGGCAGGAAAGGTCGTAAGCGGAGGCAAAACTCACTTAGTAACAGAAATTTGAGGGTCAGTTGTAGTTGTAAGTTGAGGACAAGCGGGTCTGGTGGTGAGAAAGCATTGCCTCCTGACCCAACTAGGCAGGCCCCATGGCTGCCAGCTCTCCCAGAATATAGAAGTCATCAGATACGTCAAAGCGAGTCTCCTAATTTCACCACTGACTAATTTTTCGCTCTTCGGCACTTTCCATGTGGTTTAGTAGAAGGAGGTGTATAATAGCACGAGGAAGAGAGGCAAGGAAAAAGAAAAAAAGGCCATGATATTTACTTCAAAAGCTTACAATAAACTCCCAAAAACCCAGAGCTTGACTCAAGTCCTGCTAGAGTCATAAAAGCGAAATAAATGCCAACATAAAACCAGACAGAGTTAATTATCTCTTTTCAAAGTCTTCCTTTTCTATTTTTTTTTTTTTTACAATGGCTTAGATCAGGGATCTTCAAACTTGGCCCTTTTATGTCTTGAGGAATTCTGGGAATTGAAGTCCACAAGTCATAAAAGGGCCAAGTTTGAAGACCCCTGGCTTAGATCAAAGAGCATCTGAGAAAGAGTTGCAAAAGAAAAAAAGTCTTTTCTACATTTTTCCTTCTGAAATTCACAGCATAGCAATTTGTAAGGTTTATTGTTATTGTTGTTTTTGCTTTTTATTTCCCATCCAACTAAGCTCCAGGATTTTTCATTTTCTGCAAGCCACTTATGAGGACATCAACATAGACTGCTGAACAGTTAGTGAGGTACACAGCATGGTCTCCAAGTTGACAGATGGCAAAGCCTGTGATAGGAAGCCAGAAACCAGTTTCAACACACCAAACTAGTCAGCATGAAAGAATCCATAACTTTTTAGAACACACTCCCATCTGTGAACATGGGCTGTTTTCATCCAGAGTCTTATTTGTCATCTCTGCGACTTTAACTCTGATTGTGATTGGGGAAGGAAAGTTTGAAAAATCTCCGCGCACCACAAGTTCCATAAATCTAACCATCCTGTGTATAACTTTGAAAGCAATGTAATACTTAGAGCCCTGGTGGTGCTGTGGTTAGACTGCAGTATTGCAGGCTAATTCTGCTGACTGCTGGTTGTCTGCAATTTGGCAGTTCGATCTTGACTGGCTCAAGATTGACTCAGTCTTCCATCATTCCGAGGTCAGTAAAATGAGGACTCAGATTGTTGGGGGCAATGTGCTGACTCTGTAAACCACTTAAAGAGGGCTGTAAAACACTGTGAAGTGGTATATAAGTCTAAGTGCTAGTGCTATTGCTATTTACGCCATCCGCCATTACAAATAGTTAAGTATTTACTCTAAAGAAAAAATCCACTCCAAAATTTAGCACATTGATCAAGTGATTATTTTGACTGCATTCAATCACAGTTTTTCTTCCATGGATAGTCCTGTTGAGTGACCACAACTGAGGCTGGCAACTCAGTCAGTAAGTGAAGTATTTGTTAAATGACACTCCAACCGTATTGATCTTACTAAAGCTTTTCTTCGTTTTGTAGACCTGAGAAGGTCATAAATGTGTTGGTTGTAAAGTTAGTTCATCAACCCTGTCGTAACTGCCAAAAGTCACTACATGAGGAAATCGCTAAATGAGGATTACCTGTATACAGATTTTATTTATTTATTTATTTTATTCGGTCTTGTATGCCGCTCCTCTCCGGAGACTCGGAGCGGCTAACAACATGTATATAAAACATCAAATTTCAATACCAGTCCAAATAAAAATATCTAAAAACAAACTAACACCCACTCATATTCACCATTCAATCCACAATCATCCCCAGATAGTCCTAGACACCTTACAACAGTTTGTTTAGTGACTGCTCAAAGTTACAACGGCATTGAAAAAAGTGATTTACGATTGTTTTTCATACTTACGACCATTGCAGCATTCCCCCATGGTCACATGATCAAAATTCAGATGCTTGGCAACTGACTCATACTTATGACTGTTGCAGTGTCCTGGTGTCATGTGATCACTTTTCGTGACCTTCTGACAAGCAAAGTCAATGGGGAAGCCAGATTCACTTAAGAACCGTGTTATTAACTTAACGACTGCAGTAATTCATTTAACAACTGCGGAAAGAAAAGTCGTAAAATGGGGCAAAACTTAACAGATGTCTCTCTTAACAAGAGAAATTTTCACTCAATTGAAGACTTACCTGTATACATACTATGCATTTGTGTCTGTTCTCTCTTTCTCTCTATCTCCACCTCCCCTTCCTAGCGGAAGTTATTGTTAGTTGCAAAGTCGTGTCCGACCCATTGCGACCCCATGGACAATGTTCCTCCAGGCCTTCCTGTCCTCTATCATCTTCTGGAATTCATTTAAGCTCACGCCTACTGCTTCAGGGTCTCCATCCAGCCCCCTCCTTCTCTGTCGTCCCTTCTTCTCTTGCCCTCCATCTTTCCCAGCATTAGGCTCTTCTCCAGGGAGTCCTTCCTTCTCATTAGGTGGCCAAAGTCCTTGAGTCTCCACTTCAGGATCTGGCCTTCTGAAGAGCAGTCGGGGTTGATCTCCTCCAGGACTGACCAGTTTGATTGCCTTGCAGTCCAGAGGACTCGCAGGAGTCTTCTCCAGCACCATAGTTCAAAGGCCTCCATTCTTTGGTGCTCAGCCTTTCTTGTGGTCCAACTTTCACAGATATATTACACAGGACTGCAATTTCTGGTGGCTTTTCTGCTCCAGTGCTAAAGAGAACAAACCCCTTTGAATTCAATCTCTGAATGTCTTCTGGAGTCCATTGAAGCTCACGCCTACTGCTTCAGTGACTCCATCCAGCCCCCTCATTCTCTGTCATCCCCTTCTTCTATTGCCCTCCATCTTTCCCAGCATTAGGCTCTTCTCCAGGGAGTCCTTCCTTCTCATTAGGTGGCCAAAGTACTTGAGTTTCAACTTCAGGATCTGGCCTTCTAAAGAGCAGTCGGGGTTGATCTCCTCCAGGACTAGCTGAAATAGAGAGACTAAAAGAAATTGCAAGGAATTCTTATGAAAAGATGCAAATACCAGGTCACAATAAACGCAGAAGAGATGCGAGCTAATTTACGGACAAGTGTTTAATGTTTACTTTTCTGTTCTTGATCCTTGCATCCTGCCTTAAACACATAATGGATGCACCTTAGCAAATTATTAGTGTCCTTCGGTAAAGTTGATGTATTAATATGAGCTGAAAGGCTGGGGGTGGGGGGTGGGGGAGAGTATTTGTGTTAATCAGTCTTTTGTGTGGAAGCAGTGAGCGGAGAGTAATTTTTCGATGCCAAATTATGCTGTTTGCTTTCCTGAGAACAGTCAATTAAAGGATTTAATTTTAAGAAGAGGGAGAACAATGCTGTCATGCAAAGTATTTAGAAGCTTATGTTCCCAAAGAATCTAGCATTGACTTGATTTTCGAGGTTGGTTTTGCAACATGGAGAAATGTCAAACAACCCCAAACAACCCCAAAGCTCCTAAAATTTGGCCCTATAAAATTTGCCCATGGTTTTCATTAATTCCTGTTGCCTTGACAAATAGCCTGGAAGAAGAATAAATTGGAAAAATGCCGAGACAGCTGGGAGCTTTTAAATATTACAGTCTTTTGGGGTTTTGGACTATTTCATTGCCCTTTAAAACCAAACTCCTTTTCCACACTCCAAGCTCTACTTCCGGATGTAGGGATTGATCCAGCCAGAACCTCCATTCTTCCTATGTTCTTAGTGAATTTAATTCAGTTTTTTTCTTGGTTCTATTACCTTTCGTGGCTTTCTGATTCTAGAACTGAGAATTAAAAAGTCATATTTTCCTGAAAGCTTCTCTAATAACAGATATTAACTAAAGTCACATATCAATCCAAATTATGGTTTCCTTTAATTGTGGTTTTTTGAACTAATTTTATTTAACAAATAATACTTAATTACAGCTTGGGTTTACACAGATAGTCCTCAATGCACAACTGTTTCTTTAGCGGACATTTGAAATCACAATAGAAAATTACATTGACTTGCAGTCGGTTCTCACACTTAGGATGGTCATAGCATCCTCATCGTCAGATTATTGTGATTTGGGTGCTTGGTAATCAGAATGTATTTATATGACAGTTGCAGCATCCTGGAGTCATGTGACCTTCATTTGAGACCTTCCCAGCCAGTTTCTGATATAAAGGGAGGGAGGGAGAGAGGGAGGGAGGGAGAGAGGGAGGGAGGGAGGAAGGAAGGGAAGGGAAGGGAAGGGAAGGGAAGGGAAGGGAAGGGAAGAGAAGAGAAGAGAAGAGAAGAGAAGAGAAGAGAAGAGAAGAGAAGAGAAGAGAAGAGAAGAGAAGAGAAGAGAAGAGAAGAGAAGAGAAGAGAAGAGAAGAGAAGAGAAGAGAAGAGAGGAAGGAAAGACAAAGCAGGAAAAGAGGGAAGGAAGAAAGAAGAAAGGAAGGAAAAAGAAAGAAAGGAAGGAAGGAAAAATGAAAGAGAGTGAAGGAAGAAGGAAGGTAAAACAAAGCAGGAGAGAAAGGAAGAAAGAAGGAAAGCCAAGTCAATGGGGATGGATGGATAGGAAGGAAGGAAGGAAGGAAGGAAGGAAGGAAGGAAGGAAGGAAGGAAGGAAGGAAGGAAGGAAGGAAGGAAGGGATCTTTCCCCAGAGACTTTGTGATTCCCACCTTTATGTCATCCAGGAGATAGAGTGATTGCGAAACCTCTTTTCCTCTTTTTTATTTTATTTTACTTAAAACATGGATACTTATGCTACTGAGTTTGTTTTGCTTGTTTTTTATTTGCTCTTGTTTTGATTACTTTGCTCTTCTGCTCTGTTATATCCTTTATATCCTTTACCCTGTTTATGTATGACATTGTGTTGATGGGACGTAATCCAAAATATGAGCTGGACCAAAGAAAGGTACAAATATTGAGTTCCTTGCTTGTTCGTTTTCCTTCTAATGCTCCTGGTGATCAAACTGATAAAAAGAAAGTGTAGACAGTTTTGGATTTTCACCTCAAATATACTTAACCCAGCTATTTAACCTGTAATTGTTTAAAACACGGATAATTATGCTACTGAATGTTGACAGGGTAACTTTGGGGGCCCAAGGCTGATAATACCGCCATATTCTAATCCTTCCAATTTTTTGGGAAAATTTACAGGTAAAAGTTCGGGTCTAAATCGTAGCCTTGCAGGAACCCAACTTCTGAATCTTTCAGTAGAGACTAGTGTTCCTTAAAAATCCAATAGAAAGAAAACCAGGTCATATTTTTATTTATACAACATCTGCCAGGAAATGAAGCTTGCAAGTATTTTGAGTGCCAGTCAAATTCTTACTGCAATGCTTTGGGTATCCTCTTTTCACAATATATATGAAATCTTATGTAACTGCGAAAGGCAGAAAAAGCAGATGTAATTTTGGTTCTGTGTTTATTTGCTTTGGCCCTGTCCCTCAGTGAGCCTTAAAACCACATCCACATGCAGAGCTGTCTGTCATGATGACCTCTGGGCCTGTCTGGCTCAAAGTGGCCAGAGGATCCAGACAAGAGTTCCCATCTAATTGATGGTTCAGCTCCGTTCTTCTGGCAAGAGACAGTGAGTAAGATATAAAACGTCTCTGAACAGTTCAGAAGTTGAGCGTGTTTGATTCATGAACGGGCGAGCTTCCAATATCAACTGCCAAACAAGCAAAAACATGTTTTGGAACTTCAGCTCTGATTGTGTCAGGCATCGGGTAAGAAAAACCATCTCAAGAAAAGAAGGGACGTTGAAAAATAGAGCTTTTCTAGAATGTATAACTGGGGGGGGGAGAGACAAAAAGTCCTCAGTAGATACAAGATGTTTTCTACATTACTAAGAATCGTGGAAAAGAAGGAGACTATGAACTGTCTATAGACAAGGACATTTGGATGTTATTTTGATCTTGAATGGCATAGAGCAGACATGTCAAACACAAGGCCCGGGGACCGGATGTGGCCCACAAAGTGGTTTCATGTGTCCCATGAAGCCATCCTAGAAACAGTGAGGGAACGGCCCCCGCTGCCTTGGCCCTGGCCCAGGCCGGCCGGGAGCCAATGTACAATTTTGTGGTGGCCATCTATGCTGAAACGCATTCAGTCTTAGCTCCACAAGGCCGTCTGGAAACAGTGAGGAACCAGCCCTTGCTGTGTCGGCCCTGCCACCTGGGTGCATGCTGGGGAGGTGTCACCCTTTGTGAGGAATGAAGAAATGCACCATGCCTTGGTGCTTGCCCTGGTCCCACCCCTTTCTGCCAGAGACCCTCAGATCTGTCCCGCTCCTGCCCAGGCCCCCACAGGCACCCTTGATGCGAATGATGTAGAGCTGGCCACACCCACCCAGTAGGCCACACCCATTCCATCCACACCCACCCAGTAGGCTGCACCCACTCTGGCCACTCCCACCTGCCTCCCCGAGGGCAACCGCAATGCTGATGCGGCCCTCAGTGAAATTGAGTTTGACACCCCTGGTCTACAAACAAGGACATTTGGATGTTATTTTGATCTTGAATGGCATAGGGTCTCCTGCTTGAGCAGGGAGTTGGACTAGAAGACTTCCGAGGTCCTTTCCAACTCTGTTATTCTGCATTCTGTATTCTATTCTGATGTTTTGTCTCAGCAAAATGAGCACTAGCATTCATAAGTGTGTTGTTCATTCATCAAAAAACCCTCAAAACATTCTGGGGGAAGTATCATCTTGAGAGTCCACCTGATAGGTGAAAACCACCATCCTGATTGGCTTTGGACACGAATGGAATGTCTTGTCTGGGTGAATTTGTCCTGGTGAGCTTGAGTGGATTGAAGTCAGTTTTTTTCAGAAAGGAGTTATTAAGAATTTTCTTGAATTCTTTTCAACTTTGATCCTTGGTTTTGACTTCACCATATGTAACGAAGAGGGGAAACTGTTAATGCTATTCACTCTGGAAAAGAGAGCTGGTCTTTTGCGTGTCCCATCCCAAGAGGTCATGCTACTACAGGAAGGAAGTGTCACGTACCTCCTCCCTGGTAAACCACTGGCAGAAAGGGTTTTCTCTGGAGTGAAATGGCTGGTGACAGCATACCTAACTGTCTCTTCCCAGGAGCATGGGAAGATATAGTAGCAATAGTAGTGAATATCTGTAGCTCAGGTGTAGGATGAGGTGGAGGTTCATTCTCCGAGCTTGTGGGTTGGTTTCTGATCATTTCATTACCAAGCCAAGAAACATCTTCAGCAGCATTTAGGGGATGTCAGTGTCGGTGTTCTGCTTATAAGGGCTTTGTGATGGATCTTGTGATGGGTCAGCTGTGATCATCACCTGATGTGACCCACGCCTGAACCATCACAAGACCCTCACCTGGCATGACCTCCCCAACCCCAACTCTCCGCATGTTGCATTGGCTGCCTATTGGTCTCCGAGCGCAATTCAAAGTGTTGGTTATTACCTATAAAGCCCTTTATGGCATGGGACCAGGATACTTATGGGACCGCCTTCTGCCACATACTTCCCTACGACCGATGAGAGCACACAGGGTCGGCCTCCTCCGGGTCCCATCAGCGAAACAATGTCAGCTGGCGGGCCCTAGGGGGAGGGCCTTCTCTGTTGTGGCACCCGCCCTCTGGAACCAACTGCCTCCTGAAGTCCGCGTTTCTCCCACGCTCCTGGCCTTCTGTAAAAACCTTAAAACTTACCTCTGCTGGCAAGCCTGGGGATGATTGTGGATTGAATGGTGAACATGAGTGGGTGTTAGTTTGTTTTTAGATATTTTTGTTTGGACTTGTATTGAAATTTGATGTTCTATATACATGTTGTTAGCCGCTCCAAGTCTCCGGAGAGGAGCGGCATACAAGCCAGAATAAAATAAATAAATAAATAAATAAATCCCAAGACCTACTGACCACACAAAGCCCTTATAAGCAAAAGAACACCGACACTGACATTCCCTAAAGATGTTCCCTAGCCTGGTAATGAAATGTTTGGAAACCAACCTGCAAGCTCGGAGATCGAACCTCCACTCTCAAGGTATAGTAAGTTGTGAGAAGAGGACTTGGAGATACCTCACGGGAATAAGTGGAGACTCAACCACATTTTCTATCTATGAACAGACCACAGTTGAGACCGCACAATTCAGTTGTTAAGCAAAGCATTCATTAAGTGAAACTATGACTGTGGTTATGATTTCAGTTTGGCTTTCCTTTGTTTTACAGATCTGTGAAGGTGAGGATTGCCCTTACCAGCTGCACCCCCTGTTCCAAACTCACTTCTGGCATGCCTGTTTGATGGATTTTTTTATTATTATTATTATTCTGTTGGGTTAAAACAATGGGCTGCTCTTTAACTGCTGTCAAAGCAAGAATATACAAATATGACAACTGCATTATTGTAGGGGATGGCCAGTCTAAGCCCGAGGAAGGGGTCAAGCTGGTCCTCAGCCTCAGGTCCATTTGCACCCAGAAGACATCTAAGTCCAGCCCACTTGAATTCTGTTGACTCTTATCTACCGCCAATATGCTTTGACTGTTAGTGGTTCAGATTCTTGTAGAAAATGTTAGCATGCATTAAACCTGTATTCATTTGAACTGTCTAGGCTCCTTCTCTCTTAGCCGAATTAAGGAGCCTACTAGTTATTAATCTAGGAGATATCAACCAGGCCATTTTGTTCGTATGCTTTATTCTCACAGGAGTTCTGTGAAGATCCACAGCTGACCGTAAACGGAATCAGTTCCCATGATTTACATCAAGGGAGCCTGGGAAACTGCTGGTTCGTGGCTGCTTGTTCTTGCCTAGCTCTTCGGAAGATGCTGTGGCAGAAGGTAGTCCTCTGGAGCCATAAATATTGCGTTCCTTGGTTAAAATTTAAACATGGTGTTCCAAG
The DNA here is from genome assembly GCA_034064705.1 of Bothrops alternatus. Classification (NCBI taxonomy): domain Eukaryota; kingdom Metazoa; phylum Chordata; class Lepidosauria; order Squamata; family Viperidae; genus Bothrops; species Bothrops alternatus. Next base: position 1,507,419 of record JARGCV010000423.1, on the reverse strand, counting down.
CCACACCACTTTGGGGATGGTGGCCTCAGGCATGTCCCAGAACCTTCACATCAATACAAGTTGCATCCTCCTCACACCATAACGATACATATTGCTGTTGGTTTGTGTTTTGGTCTAGCGTTGGATTTCTCAACCTTGGTGACTTTAAGACAGATGGACTTCAGCTTTGAATGTCTTCAATTCCATTGCTGCCTGGGAAATCCCGGGAGTTGAAGTCCACACATCTTAAAGTTGACAAGGTTGAGACACCTTACTCTGTAAAATAGGAATGGAGTAAGTTGAAAAGAGTTTGTGGTGGGTCAATTCCCTTCCTGCAAATTTTAGCAATTGATTCAGGAGGATCCAAATATTTCTGATTTTCTTTTCCAGAAAAACTTGGATCCATTTGTAGTTAATCCAACGAGGAATATCGAGAATTTGCCTATCTGTACCATTAATGGGCAGCTTTGATATAGTTTTATCTGAGAGGGATGATTATCTCCTATCATAAATAATCTGTCAGTTACTGTTTTCACTTATATGTATATAATTTCTTCCTGAAATAAACCAATTGATCTCTGGCTCACCAATGAATATTTTCTGTCCTATATGTGCAGTACTTTATTTTCAAGGTTTTGTTTTGTTTTGCATATTGTAGGTGATCCCAAATATTAAGGAACAGGACTGGGACCAAAAGAGACCAGAGAAATATGCTGGGATATTTCATTTCCGTTTCTGGTGCTTTGGAGAATGGATTGATGTGGTCATAGATGACCGATTGCCAACTATAGACAATAAACTGATCTACTGCTCTTCTAAGGACCCCAATGAATTCTGGAGTGCACTTCTGGAGAAAGCTTATGCAAAGTAGGTGATGATTAATGAGGTGTAATTGCAGTTCTGTCAGCCACACGAATAAGATTTCTGAATACGGGGATATTCGTAGGCATTGTTCTTTTCTACAGAGACCTTGAAGTGTGTTCATACTGCTCCTTCCCTATTTCAGATCCATTCCAGTATAAAGAGTATAGAGTTTTAGAAGTGGTAGAAGAGTATTGGATTAAAGGAGGGTGAATACTGCTGGCAAAGCAAACAAATAGCTATTCAATTATTGTGTTATATTTTCATGGCAATTCATTATTACACGATCTTCCATAGTTGTGTAGATCTAGAGATTTATATTTGGAAGAACATTTCTGCAAAGTTAGAGAAGGTGGCAATGAAGCCTTCCAAAGTCCTTCTGAAGTCCCACCCACTTTATTGTGCCTTCTGTTGTGCAGGAACCCTTAGAGAGTTCAAGAAGGCCACGTGTAGTTATGGGGAACTATATAACAAAATCTAATTCACTGTGCATCTGAAACTGTGTCATGTCCTCTCTAGGATGGCAGGTTGTTATGAAGCCTTGGATGGGGGCAGCACAGCCGAGGCAATTGTCGATTTCACAGGAGCCGTAGCAGAATCCATCAACCTAATTGATGGTAATTATAACCACAGTATCATTGAGCAGGTGAAACTCTTCAGAGAATTGCTGAAAGTTCATAAAAGGGGAGGATTGATCAGCTGCTACATCATGGTAAGTGCACAGAGAGCAAGCTGTGATGTGTCCTTTGGTCTGTCTCTGATTCTTTATCAAACTGTCAGCCCCATAAGGTAGACCAGACTAGGAAGGCAAAAACTCCCTTGATTGAGATTGGCTCTAATAATAAAATCTCGCAAGTCTGATTGTGCTGTACTTTCTCCCCCTTCTTATACGCAAGTGAATTAGGAAGGTGTTTTCCCGAGCCATTCCTGAATGTTATCATTTATCTAATTTGTCTGTGCACAAATTAGTGGACTAATTGATAATGGACTCAAAATTGCGAGTCATAAATGACTTAATTTCTCCCACTTCAGTTCAAACTGCCTACTCCGGTGCCACAAAATTCTCTGGAAAGGGGATTCAAGAGAGATTCTGTGTGGCCAATACGTCCTTCTCCACCATTCTCTCCGCAAAAGATTTTATGGGACTATAAACTTGGAAAGGACAACAGGGAGGCTTCAGTGATACTGCAGTCAGTTGGGAGGGCACCACAAAACATCTCCAGATCTTCTGTAGGGCTTGTTCTGTAGACACAGTATGATGTTTTTTTTTTTTCTGGAGACAAATCCTTATGGGAAGGATCTGAGGTGAAAAGAAATTTGGAAACCAGAAATGCAGCCATCCTGTCTCCTGAAATGTGGTTGACCTTTGTAGATATGTCCACCCTCTTTGGAATGGGACAAAATATGAGTAATTCCTGGATCGGATTTTAGAGATAATTAAAATGAAACATGTCCAAGCATGCTTTGTCATCCATTCATGTTCTTGTTTATTTTCCATGTGCATAATCAACTTCACACAGACACACACACACACACACACACACACAGAGAGAGAGAGAGAGAGAGAGATCTTTCTACATACCCACACTGGCTGTGAGTAAAAAAGGACTTAATGGTGACCTTTTAAAATCCTAAAGTGCAATATTATAACAAAACAAAAAACCAGCACAAAAGCCTTCTAAGTTGCATCAGACCAAAGTTCCTACAACAGCCAACCAAATTCTCCAAGAAGCCCTATCAGCCAATTCTTGCCCCAATCCTGAAACATAGATTGTTGTCTGCAATTCAGCCACACTACATAGCATCCGAGAGCCATTGTTAGGTCAGATACAATTGTTTAATGCCTGAGACTGGTATACCTAAGTCTGACAACTGGCTGAAATCAATGGGCCCTGGAACTTCACTCAAAAGTTTATCTGTGGGAGGAAAAAGACAAGCTAAACACATCTTCAGAATGCAACATGTTTCCATGACTTCCCTAACCTCAAGAGTGGAAATGAAGATGGGGGGTGGAATAACATGGTTCTTACTCTGCACTAATTAATTCCCAAATAGAACAGCTCTGGCACGGATTACAAGCATGATGCACTGCAGAAATGTACATCAATTATCACTGAAAACTTGATTTAATTGAACTGAATTGTTTTACTTTATTTGGTTCATATCCACTTATTCCATATGACCTCTCCCCATCATAAGAAATCTATTTCTTTTGGCATGTAATTTTCTCTAGTACATAATTTTATAGTGTTCCACAGAAAATGTTTCTTTGATGGTTTTTGCGTACCTTATTTTGCATAAACTTTCTAATAAGTATCCTCTCTATTGGTGGATCATGTCATTTTACTCTAAAAGAAAACCATGTTGTCAGCTTCAGGCTTCTATATCCCTAGAATGATCCCCCTAGTCCCCTTCTGGTGTAGGATATTCTGTGGATTAGCCCAGAGGTCTCCAACCTTTTGGGCACCAGGGACTGGTTTCATGGAGAGAGATTTTTCCACGGACCAGAGGGTGTATGATTTTGTGTGCTGCCTGCATCCTGCGGATGGGGCTTTGCTTGTTTGTGTGGACCGGTTGTTGGCATGCTGCAGCCTCGTATCGGTCCATGGACCGGGGGTTGGGGACCCCTGGATTAGCCTACTTATTTCATGTGACAAGCTCACCAGAGGATCTGAGTAAGTGTTTACTACTTGTTTCAGTTCTGAGATTATTCATTATCTCTGCTGCAGAATATTCATAGTTCCTTTCATAGCAGAAGGAGATACAGGAGGATCTGGACAGACTTGAACACTGGGCGCTATCTAACAAAATGAAATTCAGTGGTGAAAAAAGTAAGGTTCTACATTTAGGCAAGAAAAACCAAATGTACAGGTATAGTATAGGGGGTACCTTGCTCAATAATAATAACTGTGAGAGGGATCTCAGAGTCCTAGTGGACAATCACTTAAATATGAGCCAGCCGTGTGCTGCAGCTGCCAAAAAGGCCAACACAAGGCTAGGCTACATTAACAGAGGGATAGAATCAAGATCATGTGAAGTATTAATACCACTTTACGATGCCTTGGTAAGGCCACACTTGGAATATTGCATCCAGTTTTGGTCACCACGATGTAAAGAAGATGTTGAGACTCTAGAAAGAGTACAGAGGAGAGCAACAAAGATGATTAGGGGACTGGAGGCTAAAACATATAAGGAACAGTTGCTGGAATTGGGTATGTCTAGTTTAACGAAGAGAAGGACGAGGGGGGACATGATAGCAATGTTCCAATATCTCAGGGTCTGCCAGAAAGAAGAGGGAGTCAAGCTATTCTCCAAGGCTCCTGAAGGCAGGACGAGACGCAGTGGATGGAAACTGATCAAGGCGAGAAGCAACCTAGAACTAAGAAGAAACTTCCTGACAGAACAATTAACCAATGGAACAACCTGCCTCCAGAAGCGGTGAATGCTCCAACACTGGAAGTTTTTAAGAAGAGATTGGACAGCCATTTGTCTGAAATGGTATAGGGTTTCCTGCCTGAGCAGGGGGCTGGACTCGATGACCTCCAAAGTCCCTTCCAACTTATTATTATTATTATTATTATTATTATTATTATTATTATTATTATTATTATTATTATCTACTTCTTCTGAGAGAATATAATAAAAAATAAATCCCCAAATAAAGTATTAAGATAACAGAAATAATTGCTATAAGACAACTATGATACCATATACCAAAATAGCAATTCTATATCTTTGAGTTTTCATTCTAATCACATATCAACATGCATTCAAGACTTACTTAAAAGAACACAGTGGAGTTGATGCGTGTGGATGTGTTTGTGTTTCTACTTCTGAAATCCATCTTGAGTGTATGCCTGAACAGAATTTCTCAGGGTTAACTGATATGTGTCATTAGCAAGTTCTTATCATATCTTAAGAGGCATGTAAGAGCAGTAATACCCCATTTAGCCCTATCGTAAATAATAGCATACAGTCAGATGAAGCAACATCTAGAAGAGGGTGCTATTGATGCGAGAAACCAATAACCACAGTGAAAGTTGGCATTAATTTGTGTTTATCTTATGCCTAGCCTTCATCCCTCAGTGATTTTGAAGTAGAAACTGACAGGGGCTTAGTCAAAGGTCATGCCTATTCAGTGACATCTATCCTGAAAATGTCTGTTGGACAGAAGCACCTGTGCGTTGGAAAGTCTAAGAAATTCTTCATGATCCGATTAAGGAATCCTTGGGGAAACAAGGAATGGAATGGAGCATGGAGTGATGAGTAAGTAATCCATATTTTAAGAATGAGAAGAAGCATTAGAATCAAGATGATGTGAAGTGTTAATACCACTTTATAATGCCTTGGGTAAGACCACACTTGGAATATTGCATCCAGTTTTGGTCGCCACAATATAAAAAAGATATTTAGACTCTAGAAAGTATGCAGAGAAGAGCGACAAAGATGATTAGGGGACTGGAGGATAAAACATATGAAGAACAGTTGCAGGAATTGGGAATGTCTGGTTTAGTGAAAAGAAGGACTAGGGGTGGCATAATAGCAGTTTTCCAATATCTCAGGGGTTGCCACAAAGAAGAGAGAGTCAAGGTATTCTCCAAAGCACCCAAAGGCAAGACAGGAAGCAGTGAATGGAAACTAATCAATGAAAGAAGCAACCTAGAAGAAAGGAGAAATTTCCTGACTGTTAGAACAATTAACCAGTGGAACAACCTGCCTCCAGAAGTTGTGGGTGCTCCAACACTGGAAGTTTTTAAGAAGAGATTGGACAACCATTTGTCTGAAATGATATAGACTTTCCTGCTTGAGAAGGAGGTTGGACTAGATGACCTCCAAGGTTCCTTCCAACTCTGTTGTTCTGTTATTAGTTTCTAGCTTTGAATGAATTACAGGGTCTTTGTAAAGTTACTCACCAACATGAAAGGAAATATTTAGATGTGGAAACAAAATGAAAAACCTGTATAGGGAAGATACCAAAATAAATAAATAAATATTAAGATATTTATTTTCCTTAGTGATTATGATGAAGGGAGGAAAGAATATTTAGATATTTGCAGAAGACACAAACACTGGATAGACATTGCATATGGTAGAAAACAGGGGAACAAGTCAAAATGATCTTAATGCATTAGAGAAGGAGGCTGGAAAAAGCAGAATGAAATTCAGTATATATGAATATTACCCACTTAAGAAACAAAAATAAATGTAGAGGATGAGAGGTGCTTTATCTGCTAAAAGAGTTTGTGAAAAGAATCTTGAAATAGAAGTAGACTCCAAACTGAACATGAACCAGTTGTATGATATGACTGGGAAAAAAAAACTAATGCAATTTCAGACACTCTCCACAAAAGTAGCTTAAATTAAATTAATTGTTCCATCAAATTCTCCACTGCTTAACACCAACTCAAGTACTTTGTCCAGACCTGGGTAGGGCATCTTAAGAACTATTCTGTTGTTCAGTTTCTCTGATTTTTTTCTTAAAATGCCATATTGAAGTCTGGACACAAGTTGGTGTTAAGCAATGGAGAATTTGATGGAACAATTAATTTAACTTAAACTCATCTCAACTGCCTTTGAACATCAGATTCAAAGAAAGGCTGAAGAATACATTTTATGAGAAGAAGGAAGGATTTGTGCCAGCTCCAAATGCAGATACCAACTTTTTTATCAACTTATTCAAGTTTATCCAAGTTTCTAATTTGTTTTTTCCCCGTCAGCTCTCCTTCAAGAGTAGACTTTTTATATATATACCGGTATATATATATATTTAGCATTGCTTTTATTAAAATATTTTAAATCTATAACAAATACATTTGAGGAAAAGGTACAATAAATGTCAAAGAGAAAAAGGAAAAGAAAACAAAAGAATAGAAAACATGAAAAAATATTTAAAAGAAATAGCTTCCAATCATTCTCTTGGTAACTGCATTTACAGTTGTATCAAACTTTTGATAGCCCACTGAAAAGACAGCATGTTTTTTTCCCCCTAGGTTCCTTTTATCAAGTTTATTGGAGACACTAGGCTCAAGTTACAGAAATTTCAGCAAATGCATTACTTTCACTTTTGGAGCCCAATGTATCCTTCAACTAGTGTAGCTGAACACTAGGCACGCTTGTATTTTTAAAAAATGGATAAAATTAGCATTTAACTTTTTTTCCCCCTTTCTTTTTTTAGGTCTGAGGAATGGAAAAAAGTGAGCAAATCTGAGCGCACAAGATTAGGTCTCACCCTTGAAAATAATGGAGAATTTTGGTGAGCTCAATTAATCTATGTCCATGTCATATTTAGTTTTGCTTCCAATAATCCTTAGTGGTATTATCTTCTCTACACAAGAAACTATTTTTTTCCTGGTACAAATTCCCATCATTCATTCATTCATTCATTCATTCATTCATTCATTCATTCATTCATTCATTCATTCATTCATTCTCTCTTCTATGCCATTCAGCTTCTAACTGAATGTAGAGAGAAATAAAGAAATGGAAAATTCAAAACTCAACACTCATCAGCATAGTGATACTAACCCGCTTGAGTAGATTCCCACCCTTAACGTTCCTCAAATGTTCTCTTCCCAAATCCATCTTTTTATTTTGTTACAAAAACACATCCGGGATGAGGCAATTCAGTGTACAATAGGAAGCTGTTCCATAAGTGGGACACCATTCTTTTTTTTTTTTGGGTAAAAAGTTCTTTTATTGAAACAATCAACATCAAACATAAGATTATATTAGAAAGCAATCATCATATAACCTGCAATACAACACTAAGGATTAGTCTTTGTGAGCGTCTGGTTTAGTAAACATTCCTCTTATATATGTTCTAACTACTGTTTCTAGTCTATCACATATTGTTCATTCGAGCTTCAGAAGTGAATTCGTCTCAGTAGTAGTGCAATCCTTTATGATCCCTAGCAAAAGATCCTGAGGTAGAAATTCAGTATCCTGAGGTAGAAATTCAGTATGCTTTTCCAATATTAAAGCAATCAACATTAAACCTGGGCTCATATTAATAAGCTGTCCTCATAAGACCTGAAAATACAGCTCTTATATATGGTCTATCTACTGTTTCTAGTCTATCACATATTGTTCATTCGCGCTTCAGAATTAACTTCGTCTCAGTAATAGTGCAATCTTTTATAATCCCCAACAAAAGATCCTGAGGTAAAAATTCAATAACCTGAGTTAGAAATTCAATCCGCTTTTTCAATATTAAAGCAAACAACATTAAGCATAAGATCATATTAAGAGGCAATCATCATATAACATAAAATACAACATTAGGTATTAGTCTTTGTAAACGTCTGGTTTGGTAAACATTCTTCACTCTTCACGTCGAGCTTCAACTGTACGCCAGATACATTTTGTTTGATTGGTGTTTCTCTTGTATATAGTCTATCCACTGTTTCCAGTCTGTCAAATATTGTTCATTTGAGCGATCTTTCAAATATGGGGACACCATTCTTGAGAAGAATCTGCTGTGGGTTTTCTAGAGATGGGACACCTTTGGAGATACAATCTTTACCAGGCTCTCTCCCGGATCTTACCAGATGGGGATATTCGGTGGTGGAGAATAGACAATCTCAAAGATCGCTGGGTGGGCCTTGAGCCATGAAGGGTTTTCATATTTAGTTATGTAAAAAAACATAAGATGACCGTTCATGGCAGAGAATCCTAGCTGTTGAGTAGCAACAGATGACCCTTTGGTATTTTGTTTGCCTGTTCTGGTTGATCGACCTAACACACAATTACAGGTCATCCTCAACTTAAAACAGTTTGTTTAGTGACCGTTCAAAGTTACAATGGCATTGGGAAAAGTGACTTATGACTGTTTTTCATAGTTACGACCTTTGCAGCATCCCCATGATCAGGTGATCAAAATTCAGATGCTTAGCAGCTGGTCCATATTTATGATGGTCGCAGTGTCCTGAAGTCATGTGATTTCCCCTTTTGTGACCTTCTGCCAAGCAAAGTCAATAGGGAAGCCGGACTCACTTAACAACCAGGTTACTAATCTATCAACTGCAGTGATTCACTTAACAACCGAGGCCAGAAAAGTTGTAAAATGGGGCAAAATTCACTTGACAAATGTCTCCCTTAACAATAGTAATTTTGGGCTCAATGGTTGTCATAAATCAAGGACTACCTGTAGAACAGGGGTTCTCAACTTTGGCAACTTTAAGACTTGTGGACTTCAACTCCCAGAATTCCTCAGCTAGCAAAGCTGGCTGAGGAATTCTGGGAGTTGAAGTCCACAAGTCTTAAAGTTGCCAAGGTTGAGAACCCCTGCTGTAGAACATCAGATGTACAAAGCCAAGCCAGTCTATCCTTTAACTTCAGTCAATGACCAGTATTTCATTTAGAAAAGCATAAAGGTTAAAAAACTTGCTACCTAAAATAAAACCAAATATTATAATGGCACCAGTGACTTTTCAGAAGTTGCTACATAGCAGCTAAGATTCCCTAGAAGATATGGCCATTAACGATTGTGGGAAGTGACATTTAGCAAACCTGGTTGATCCCTGATCGCTCTTTAATAATTAATATGCACATCTGCAGGGATTCCAAAGAATTTAAGTTCCATTCCTCCAAACCCTTCAGAAAAAGAATGGAAAAGATTGATGGGGAAAGGGTGAAAAATAATTTTGGGCTTGTTGTTCCAGCCTCAGCTGATAGCAGAACTAAGAAGTGGACTATACATTTTTTTTTGGGGGGATGTTATTTTTATATGAAAAAAGAAACATTCTCTACTCACCCATCCACCATTAATTAAATAATGTGCTTAGGGTTTATTTTCTTTTTTAATGCTCTATGGGTCAGGATGACATTTGAAGACTGGTGCAAGAACTTTACTGATGTGGACATCTGTCGGATTGTGAACACGTCTTTCTTCAGTATCCATAAGACCTGGGAAAAGAAAATGATGCGTGGAGAGTGGACCAAGAATCCAGATCCCTTGTTAAATCGCTCTGGAGGGTGTTTAAACCATGAAGCAACTTTTCTCCAAAACCCTCAGGTTTTTGTATACCCTAATTTATATTTGATTCATACGTAGTTTGGGTCTTCTGTGGGCATAAATTTAAACCCAAAAATATTTGTTCTTCCAATATTTGAGGTGCTCCTACAATGATGAGGGGGTCAACTTATTTTCCAAAGCACCAGAGGGCAGGACAAGAAACGATAGATAGGTAGATGGGTAGGTAGGTAGGTAGGTAGGTAGGTAGGTAGGTAGGTAGGTAGATAGATAGATAGATAGATAGATAGATAGATAGATAGATAGATAGATAGATAGATAGATAGATAGATAGATAGATAGATAGATAGATAGATAGATAGATAGATGGAGAGAGAGGGGGGTAGGTAGGTAAGTAGGTAGGTAGGTAGGTAGACAGACAGACAGACAGATAGATAAGATAGACAGACAGACAGACAGACAGACAAATAGACATAATTCACTACATATAGGACTTTACCCGACATAGGATAAGACAGGTTAAAACCGTTTTTGGGTTTCGTTGTGCTTGTATTTACATCATGTTAACTCATTAGAAATGGCAAATGTAACTACCTCTTATGCATGTGTAATATTTAGATCCATGTTGCTATTCGTTGTTGTTGTTGTTTTTAAAAAAGCAAAATGCATTCAGAGCATGTACATAAGTGCCCGTAGCATTGTGCAATGCTCTTTAAAGCAGCTATGTCTTAGGATTGTGCAGCCACCCCCATGACTAATAGGCATTCGGAATCTAGCAGTAAATCCTGTAAAAGTTTTTTAGGGGTGAGGACTGACAGAGGGAATTGTTTGCATACACATAAGCTAGAAGTTCGCTTTTGAAGTTGTGACTAAGATATAAGCATTTATCTCCTGAAATCTGTTTTCCACTCATCCTCAGTTTGGCAGCACCTATATTCCTCTGGACATGGTCCATAATACTGGTCTGTATTATGTTCCACTGGTTTTCGTATCAGCACTTCTTTTATGCTTTGTATAATTTAAAATTCTGCAAAAATATTGCACTTAACACATATCCAAAGGATCGTGGAATCACAGAATTCTAAGACTGAAAGGGACCTTGGAGGTCTTTTAGTCCAATCCTCTGCTCAAGTCAGGAATCCTTATACTATCTTGGATAAATGGTTGTCCAATCTATTCTTGAAAATCTCCGGTGATGGAGCTCCCAAAATCTCAGGAGGCAACACTTAGACCAGGGGTAGGCAACCTCGGCTCTTTTATGACTCGTGGACTTCAACTCCCAGAATTCCTGAGCCAGCCGGCTCAGGAATTCTGGGAGTTGAAGTCCACGAGTCATAAAAGAGCCGAGGTTGCCTACCCCTGACTTAGACCGATTCTCTCTCTAGATACTGTACACATTTCTAAAACTATTTCAGTATTTTGTTTTCTGCAATGTGACATTTGGAGAAATTAAACTTCTGGTGACTAAGTTCCATCAGAAGTTTTGGTATCAAAGTTCTCAAAGATCAGATTTCACAACCAATTGTCCTTATTTGAAAGTAGGCACCCATCATTTTTATCTATCAACTATCCCAAAGATAAACAGGATCACTTCAGCTCCTTTAAAAAGAATAAAAGTGGCACAGAGAACTAATTCTTGAGTTTCATCTTACTTTGATCTGCCTCCTAGGATTGCCCTATATCACTACATTTGTCTACATAACAAGCCTGGAGCTAGGTTAGTTACATGTTTTGAATATTCCACCTTCCAATATTGACCAGTGAGATACCTTTAGAGGTTCCATCAATAAGGCTGATAAGAATTCCCATAATTCAGAACTAATCTCCAGGAGGTTTAGTATTTTCCAAGTTTGTACTTCAACATCCAAAGAGCCTTCAAGTTGGGAGATTATGGTACTGATCTTCAAAACATCTGGACTGTACTTAATTGGGAAAAGTTGCATTAAGTGCTGTGTAAGTTTGTTGTATGCAAACATATGAATATCACTGGAAAGATCTAAAATGTCAATAACCTTATACAAAACCTTAGTAATAGTTGCTTCCCAACTCTTGGATAGTTTTCATATAAACTACACTTTCATAGCAGCTTGGTCTGTTCCTTTTTTTTTTTTCAGTACATCTTTGATGTTAAGAAGGTGGAGGACAAAGTCTTGATCTCCCTACAACAGAAGGACCAACGGATTCACAGGAAAGAAGGGGCAGGAGATAACCTTGTTGTTGGCTTTGAGATTTTCAAGGTAGGTCTCCATCCACCCGTACTCAAAACAATTGCCCTAAAGAATGTAATGTATCCTGTATTTTTGTGCTTATTGTTCACGTGGCAGATCCAGCCACAAGATCTACCTTCACGTACAGGTAGATCTCACTTAGCCAGCCCTTGTTCAGCAACTAAAGTTACAACAATGCTAAATGAATGGGACTTAAAACTGGTCCTTGAAGTACACACTGTTGCAGTGTCCCCACAGTCACATGATTGTGACTTAGATACTTAACAATGACAATGGTTACTGCATCCCGCAGTCATGTGATTGCTAACTGTGACCTTCGTTATTGGCTTCCAACAGGCAAAGTCAATGGGAAGTCCAGCAGGAAGTTGCAAATCATGGTCACAGGATGTCATGCTTTATAACCCCATGGGATTTATTTAAGAATAGCAACCAGAAGTGTCATTACAGGTCATAGATTTTTCTGCTCAACGATTAAGTTGCCATTCCCAATTACCCATAGTTAAGCAAGGACTACTTTTGAGATTACTTTCACATACCTTTGCATCCAGTTTTGGTCACCATAATATGAAAAAAGATGTTGAGACTCTAGAAAGAGTGTGGCGAAGAGCAACAAAGATGATTAGGGGGCTGGAGGCTAAAACATATAAGGAACAGTTGCAGGAATTGGGTTTGTCTACTCTAGTGAAAAGAAGGACTAGGGGCAACATGATAGCAGTGTTTCAATATTTGAGGGGCTGCCACACAGAAGAGGGGGTCAACCTATTTTCCGAAGCCCCTGAAGGCAGGGCAAGAAGTAATAGATGGAAATTAATCAAGGAGAGAACCTACCTAGAATTAAGGGGAAATTTCCTGACAGTGAGAACAATGAACCAGTGGAACGACTTGCCTCCAGAAGTTGTGGATGCTCCATCACTGGAGGTTTTTAGGAAGAGATTGGACAGCCGTTTGTCCAAAATGGTGCAGGGTTTCCTGCTTGAGCAGGAGGTTGGATTAGAAGACCTCCAAGTTTCCTTCCAACTCTGTTATTCTGTTTCTATTGTTTCCTGAACAGCAGTTCCCTGAGCGCAGTTGAGCTTAATTGTTGGAATCCAGCATATGAAAATAGCCTTTGACAAGCCAACTCCCCTGTGAATGAGAACATGCCAAACCTACATTTGTTTTCCAACCTTAGGTGGAGGATAACCGAGAATATCGCTTGCACCAGTTGAAAATGCAAGAGAGAATAACTAACTTCACCTACCTGAACAATCGCACCATGTATCTGAAAGTGCTTCTCAAGCAAGGCCGGTACCTTTTGATCCCAACCACTTTTTCTCCCAACACTGAAGGGGAATTCATTCTGAGGCTCTTCACGGATGTTCCATCAGCACTCAGGTACTAATTCAGCATCTACCATCTGGCAATGGTCTAGGCCAGGGGTAGGCAACCTTGGCTCTTTTATGACTGGTGGACTTCAACTCTCAGAATTCCTGAGCCAGCATGGCTCAGCTTGGAAACCTCTCCCTTTTCCCTCAGCATGGCTGGCTCAGGAATTCTGGGAGTTGAAGTCCACGAGTCATAAAAGAGCCAAGGTTGCCTACCCCTGTCCTAAGTCCTAAGCGGTGAGCATCCTAGACCAGGGGTAGGCAACCTGGCTCTTTTATGACTCGTGGACTTCAACTCCCAGAATTTCTGAGCATGGCTGGCTCAGGAATTCTTGGAGTTGAAGTCCACAAGTCATAAAAGAGCCAAGGTTGCCTACCCCTGGTATAGGGTTTCCTGCCTGAGCAGGGTGTTGGACTAGAAGACCTCCAAGGTCACTTCCAACTCTATCATTGTTACTGTTGTTGATAGGGCTTTTTCTCTTCCCCTTTTTGCTGGCCCTCTCCAAAACTTCCAAATGTTTGATAAAGGAAGGCTGACACACTGCACGAAGGAAGCAAGATGTTCATGGAATTGTAGTGAACAAGATGAACACTGCAGACACTTTGGTGGCGACTGCGTTTTATGTCTGTGTGATGAAAACAATATGTATTGACTTCCTGCAGTTTTCATTCACGTTAGGGCACATAGGCTCCCCATTGCAGAGTAATCAGTGGTAATTCGATATGTAGCTAGGTGATGCCATGGAATGACAACTGTTGTTCGAAATCAGTCATCTACACAGTATTTGAGTTGTAATTTTTTATCATAAATAGCTGTCTAATGGCTTACGGACAATATCTGGTGTGATTGATAAAGGAAAATATTTGTGGCTCAGGGCTGAAATAAGGGGTCCTTAGTGCTCTCTGACCTAGCTTGTTTTCTTGCAGACACTTCATCACCCAACTAGGTAGTATCATTCATTCTAGTGCAAGGTCAGTGAGCACCAAGGAACCCTAATATCTGGAGTGACTCAAAACAATGAACCACTGCTTTTTTTTCAAAAAAAAAAAAAAAAAAGGTGCCGGAACTCACACACTTCATACGACCCACCTTGCCTACCCTACAAGGTTCCATCCAAAAAAGGTGTCGGAACTCCATTCTGGGCGTTCTATGACATAAAAAAGCCCTGCAATGAACCAAAATAAAACTACCATTATTGTGTATCATTTAGCAAATTTTATTTTTAGCCCCATATATATTAACTATATTAACAATCCTGGCTAATCCTTGGCTTGAACACATTATATGAACTAGGCTTTAAAGTTCAGGCGGAATGTATATGTCTGCTAAGCTTTCTCTGCAACCTACATAGCCATTTCACTTTGATATTTCAGGGAGCTGAAACTGAACAAACCCAGCCTGTCTTTCCTGGATATCCTGCTGGGTGTCCCTAAGAGGATGTCCTCCGTTAAAGTCTACAGGGTGGAAGGACTGCAGAGTCAGAGCAGTCACAGGGGTAAGTCCTGCCAAAATGTTATCTGAGCAATGAAATGTCGAGACAAGCCAAAATTTAAAAAATGCATTCCTTGCTTCTAGTGCCCATCCACAGTTCACGGAAGGACTTATTGCTTAGCTTCACCCAGGGCAAAGTTTTCCAAAAGTCTAACCACTTAGAACTCTCCACCCCTTGAGGTGCACCCGGAGGCTCCAGCTGGCCCAGAATGCGGCCACGCGGGTAGTGACGGGAGCGTCATGGCGCTCCCATGTAACACTGCTCCTGCGTGAGCTGCACTGGTTGCCGGTGGCCTTCCGGGTGCGTTTCAAGGTGTTAGTGACCACCTTTAAAGCGCTCCATGGCATCGGACCCGGATATTTACAGGACCGCCTTCTGCCAGCAAATACCTCCCGCCATCCAGTACGCTCCCACAGAGAGGGTCTCCTCAGGGTGCCGTCAGCCAGACAATGTCGGCTAGCAACCCCTAGGGGGAGAGCCTTCTCTGTGGGAGCTCCAACGCTTTGGAATGAGTTCCCCCCCGAACTCCGTACGATGACGGATTTGCGTACCTTCCGTCGAGAATTAAAAACATACCTTTTTCGACAGGCCGGCCTGGGATAGGAGCTCCGGTACCAACAAGGTTATAATTGTTTTAGGGGATTGAGCTTTTTAAGATATAATGTATTGGGTTTTAAATGGATTTAGGGCCAAAATGTTTAATCTATTCTTAATCATTTTACTTTTTGTATATTGATGTTTTTAATTTTGGGCTGTACACCGCCCCGAGTCCTTTGGGAGAGAGGTGGTATAGAAATCGCTAAATAAATAAATAAATAAATAAATAATGTCTGGATTCATACTTACGGTTTCTGATGTAATGCAGAAATGAGCAGGTGGCCATTTCAATGGCACAAACTAGAACACAGAGAAATAGGATTGAAAGGGACTGTGGAGGTCTACTTGTCAAACCCTCTGCCCGTTGCAGGAGATTATATTCCATTCTGGACAAATGGCTCTTCTTGAAAACTTCAAGAACCCACAACTGCTGGAGGCAAGCAGTTCCACTGGCTAATTGTCCTCCTCACTGTCAGGAAACTCCTCCTTAATTCCAGGTTGGACCTTGCTTGAATAATCTTCCACCCATTAGTTCTTGTCTTGCCCTCAGGTGCTTTGGAGAATAGCTCTACCTTCTCTTCTCTATGACAGCCCCTCAGGTACTGGAAGACTTCTACCATGTCACCCCCTATTCCTTCTCTTTGTTAGACCAGAAATAGCTAGCTCCCTCATTCATTCATCATACGGTTTAGCCTCTGGACCCTTAATCATCTTGGTTGCTCTTCTCTGCACTCTTTCTAGAGTCTCAACATTTTTTTTGTATTCTGATGACCAGAACTGGATGCTATATTCCAAACTAATATAAACCCCTTTTGATTACTGAGTATCTATCCATGCTGTTGTAATAATAATAATAATAATAATAATAATAATAATAATAATAATAATAACAATAACAATAACAATAATAATAAAGTTGGAAGGGACCTTGGAGGTCATCGAGTCCAACCCCCTGCTCAGGCAGGAAACCCTATACCATTTCGGACAAATGGCTGTCCAGTTTTTTCTTAAAAACTTCCAGTGTTGGAGCATTCACCGCTTCTGGAGGCAGGTTGTTCCACTGGTTAATTGTTCTAACTGTCAGGCAGTTTCTCCTTAGTTCTAGGTTGCTTCTCTCCTTGATTAGTTTCCATCAGTTGCTTCTTCTCCTGCCTTCAGGCACTTTGGAGAACAGCTTGACTCCCTCTTCTTTGGGGCAGCCCCTGAGATACTGGAACACAGCTGTCATGTCCCCCCTCGTCCTTCTCTTCGTTAAACTAGACATACCCAATTCCAGCAACTGTTCCTTATATGCTTTAGCCTCCAGTCCCCTAATCATTTTTGTTGCTCTTCTCTGTACTCTTTCTAGAGTCTCAACATCTTTTTTACATCACGGTGACCAAAACTGGATGCAGTATTCCAAATGTGGCCTTAACCAAGGCCTTGTAAAGTGGTATTAACACTTCACGTGATCTTGATTCTATCCCTCTGTTAATGCAGCCCAGCACTGTGTTGGCTTTTTTGGCAGCTGCAGCACACGGCTGGCTCATATTTAAGTGATTGTCCACTAGGACTCTGAGATCCCTCTCACAGTTACTACTATTGAGCAAGGTACCCACTATACTATACCTGTACATTTGGTTTTTCTTGCCTAAATGTAGAACCTTACTTTTTTCACCACTGAATTTCATTTTGTTAGATAGCGCCAGTGTTCAAGTCTGTCCAGGTCAAGCATCAATTACTGGTTTTGCTAAATATGTGCTTTTGCTGATAACACAGTAATCAACTTCTGCCTTCCCCCAGCCTTAATCAATAACTGTTTGGCCTACTAACACATGGGCAATGCAGAAGGCAATTTACTTGAAAGTCAAGCAGTGCCCTCTGCTGTCTAAATACTGTTTTCGGATGCTTTTTTGCTACTCTCCTTAACAGCAGCAAAAACCTATACTGTAGAACAAATTAAATTGCCTCTCAACCAGAATTAGATTTTGGGTTAGCAAATGGCTTACATTGACATTTTCTCCCATTTGGATCATTTTAAAAGGAGAAAAGGAAAAACAGACCTAGAACTAAGGAGAATTTTTCTGACAGTTAGAACAATTAATCAGTGGAACAACCTGCCTCCAGAAGCACTGAATGCTCCAACACTGGAAGTTTTCAAGAAGAGACTGGACGGTCATTTGTCTGAAATGGTATAGGGTTTCTTGCCTGAGCAGGGGGTTGGACTAGATGATCTCCAAGGTCCCTTCCAACTCTCTTATTCTGAAGACTGGGACTATCTGAATGCATTGATTAATGGTAGACCAACCTTCTCTAAAACCAGTTTGCTCCCTTTGCAAAAATGTTTTCTTGTTTCAGCCAGTCCTGAAGTTTCTGTTGTACACGTCTTGCACAGAGTTGGCTGATTCTGTTGAGGAGGTGGATTGGTCTATAATTAGCAGGATCATTCTTTTCTCCTTTTTTATATATATGAGGATAATTGACTGCAAGCCCCCAATCCTTTGGAGCTTGGCGATAGGTGTCTCTGCAAGTGAGTACAAAGCCAGAGTGGAAGCACAGACGTTTAGGTTGTTTTAATGGTCTCTGGAGGGATTAGATCTTCTTCTGGGGCCTCTTTTATTCTTACTTGAGCAACGGGATTCTTGATCTCTGTCTCTACCTGAATGCACTGTTAGAGTTTCAGTGATCACCAGAGGAAAGATAAAAGGAAGGAATCGAGGAGTACAACATGGGTGTACTGACAAAAGGCAAAAGGCATGGGATGTTGAAAGATGTCAGGCCCCAAGAACCAAGAATGACATATTGAGTTACTTCTGGCTAGTTTCTTTATTGCTGTTTGCCTACAAACAGGATTTTGCCAGACTAAAGCAGCTATCCGCATGATTATAGATATATGCTGGGAAGGGGTTGTGTTTGGCCTCTTCCTGCCTAACAGACATTCCAAGCTCTTCTGCCTCTTCATCCTCTGAGAGTTAGTCCCCCCCCTCCTGGAACTTCAGACTACATTCCATCACACACACACACACACAAAAAGCCTTATGAACTGTGCACCTTTTGTGTGGCCTGAATTAGGTTGAGGGCCATTCTCTTCACAGAGTTTTTGCAGGGCGAAAGAAATCTGGTGCCATTTCGTTGAAATATAAATGTAATTAAATTGAAGCTAAAGCAACTGAACACAGTTAACAGTAACTCCCCACGTATTTAATCATCTTTCCCATCTGTTGCATTAAAAATGAACATTTGGCAGAGTCTTGGGCAGCCTCATAGTCAAGATTTCTAATAATTGGTTACAGCTTTGGGACTTGGGGCTATTTAACTCCTAAATTAATAAAGTCCATAAACAACAGAAAGATCTGAGCCCATGTTACAATCCTAGGACTTTTCCCAGCATCAGTTGTCTGGGTATCTCAGATGAGGCATCTTACTCTCATGGCCCTTAAAGTATAACACTCTAGCCAAATCTCATTTGACCTTATTTGGTAAACCTTGAATGCTTATCCAGTTGTCCTGAGGGCTACATCTAACTCTATCATACTCAAAGTATTAACAGCATGTCATGGATGCTTGCATAAAACAGTAAAGGAGTTCCTATTTACAGCACAAATGTGTGGCTAGTCACAAAAGTCGCTGGAGGTGACTATTACGCATCCCAGGGACTGAAAAAATAATAAATAAAGAAGTCCTAAAGGTTCTGTCAAGGTTCCAACTGATGATCCCAAGCACAGCTGAGACATTCCAATCTCTAATGCAAAACTTTATTGAGTACAGCATATCGGCACTGATGAATAGAAAACCAGTTCCAGTTCATTTGGCATCAGATCAGTAAATTAAAAGTATAGAAACTCCCCTTTCCCCTGACAGTGCAAGTCACATTCCCCAATTAAACCTCAGACAATTGCTAGGAGAGAAATCTTTCCTTACTTCGTAAATAATCTGAATGACCTTGATTCCCAAGCTTCTTGGCTCACCCCTGCAAATGCACATTCCATTCATCCCTCCTTCTTCCTGGGTCTGTTAGCAAGCTAAGAAACAACAATGGCTGAAGCAGAATAAAGTTTCTTTGAAGCTTGACACCAAACCACACCAAAAATATCACTTGAACCCAAGATCGCCAAACAGAGGCTGCCATACTTTGGCCATGTCATGCAAGCTGATTCACTCAAAAAGTCAATCATGCTGGGGGTAATCAGTGGGAAACGGATTTTTAGAAGATCAGCCAGTGAAGTTGCCTTCTAAAAAGTATAGATAAATGAGACAGGAGCTTCATTGTGACTCTCAACTTGACTCTTGGCCCCCTTCTCCATGTTGTTGTTGTTGTTAGTTGCGAAGTCATGTCCGTCCCATTGCGACCCCATGGACAATGTTCCTCCAGGCCTTCCTGTCCTCTACCATCTTCTGGAGTCCCTTTAAGCTCACGCCTCCTGCTTCAGTGACTCCATCCAGCCACCTCATTCTCCGTCGTCCTCTTCTTCTATTGCCCTCCATCTTTCCCAGCATCAGGCTCTTCTCCAGTGAGTCCTTCCTTCTCATTAGGTGGCCAAAGTACTTGAGTTTCAACTTCAGGATCTGGCCTTCTAAAGAGCAGTCAGGGTTGATCTCCTCTAGGACTGACCGGTCGGATCCGCCTTGCAGTCCAGGGGACTCGCAGGAGTCTTCTCCAGCACCATAGTTCAAAGGCCTCCATTCTTTGGTGCTCAGCCTTCTCCATGGATGCTCCAAATCCAGATAACAATTATTTAAGTTATCCATGTGCTCCATAGAGCTTCACGCTAACACAGCCCACTCCTCTGCATTTGGAAACCACAAACATTTGTTTTATTGATCTGTTGATGATGCCCTAAAAAGCTGAGAAAGCACCTCTCTTCTCTTCCTAGCTTCCTCAAAGAATGTTAGATGTTAAAAGCATTCTGCAGAGAAGCTCTAAAAATAGCAGTTTAAGCAGAAAAACATCTCAGCTTCTAAACCGTTTTGTTGTTTGCTCATTGTTTTGTTATTTGGGCCCTTGACAACAGCTAAAAGATGATTTATTTTTACTGCATTCAACAAAATTGCAGCCTATTAAATTAAACTAGTTGGGACAATCCATGGTCTGATGGTCGATATCTCAAAGAAGCAACGTAGCTGATTTAAGCTCTATGCAGAATCACTACCGAATTAAGGAGAAATCTTATAATCAGATGGCTTGTTATAAATGCTCTTGAATCAACACTTCTGAGCATGTTCTTACAAACCTGTTCTCTGTATTTTTTTTTCCTTGACAGATTTTGTTTTTAGACCATTTAAGAAAGCAATTGCTTCATTTTCTTCATTTTAGAACACAGCGACTTTAGATAGCATAACCTAGATCAATGCCTTCAAATCAAAAGAACAAATTTATTTCCAGTTATGCAATTTATCTTCCTTGCCAGGCGTAATAAAGCCAGAGCTTTATTATACAATGGGGAACTCTATATAATTCAACACTGCATTAATGTTCTTAACTGTTTCTTTCTCAAACTGTATTGACATATTATATGTAATATTTTGAAACCCAAACAAGACTATAGTTGGAAAAGACCAAATTGTATGTGCTAAACAGCTTTCAGATTTGTTCCAATATCCAATATTCTACAAAATATCCAAAATCCAGCCCTTTTTAAATGCTCTTCAAATAAAGATGAAATAACCCTTTTTAAATCAGAAAAACAGTATAATTTACATTTCTTACAAAACAGATCCATTGATTCTTCAAAATCAAACATTCTAAGAGTGCTGAAGCATCTGGGCCATGTTTCAGCTGTATCTACTGCCAAATAAGTGTTATGGATAACTCGTATGTAGAACACAACCTCTCAAACTCTTTTAAACAACAATTGGAAATCAACTAATCCAAAGTATTGATGTAGGAGAAGTGCAGGCAGAGCTGGGAGGCAGACTTAAACAAGTCATCAGCCTAGAGTCATTACATTCCCACAAATGGTCTGAGTTCAATCCCTCTGGAATTCTGCTGACCCTTATCTGGGGTAATTTTAATATTGAACTTTAGTTGACTAGATTCTTGCATATAGGCTTGAGTAATGATTGTAGGAGAACAGCACAGTCCTAATTCTTTGCCCCTGACATTAATCTTGTCAACTAAAGTTCAGTACTAAATTAATAAGGGTCAATGGAGTTCAAGAGGGGTGGGCTTGGACCATTTATGGCACTGTAACGACTCAAAGCTGATGATGCACTTAATTCTGACCCCCAATTCTGCTTGCTGTTCTCCTACAATTGATGCTATGGGCTTCCATCACACCAATAAAACATCTTCATCCAAGTTATTCTATAATGTCAATTTCTCTTGTGATTTGGGATCGAAACATAACCACTTGCCTGCTAATAACCAAATACATTCAGGAGATTATAAACTTGTATAATATACCAGAGCCCTAAAACTAGTAAAGATTTCAGGGGTGTTACACCTTAGCTCTCCAAATAGCCCTAAAGAGGGTAATATTCATAAAAGGTCTGATTCCACAAAATATAGAATAAAAGCTCAATGATATAATTGAAAAATCTGTCAAGTTGAAGCTGCCATCACCGTAAAGTAACCTCTGTTCAGCCAAGAGTTTAGCCGGCCATAAAATTGTTCTTATTAATTTATCTATTTAAATATCCTAATAATGTTCATTTTACTCCAGAGACTTAATGGAAGTTTCAACCATTGAGTTATAGCTACTAAAACTGTATCTATACATTTAGACATGCTGAATTCAGCATATTGTGATATATTTGAGAAGGTATTTAACGCAGTCAAGCGCATTACTTGGTTTTGGTTTTCTGCCTTCAAGTCAATGTTGCTTGGATAGATCCTAGCAGTTTTCTTGGTGAGATTTTTTCAGAAGTTGTTTGCCATTTCTTCCTTCCTAGGTGAAAATCCATAACACCAAATAAATGCAATCTGAACCATATCCAAGGTTGTTGTTTTTTCCAGTGTCCAACAAAACATGGGACTGAGTCCAAGGTATATTCCCCAAATCCTGCCTTCAGCAGTCTGCGTTGTCTCTAGTTCCTTCTACTTGAATTAAATCCCAAGGGAAGAATGTGGTCCCAGGGGACATCTACTCAGCTACTTGCCTAACAGCACACAGAATAAAACAAATTGCATTCATTCCGCTCTGCACATTCCTACCATTATTTCTGGCTCAAAATATCCAAGGAACAATGTTGTTTCATGGCACGCTGTTGGGGAAACAGAGGCTGCCAAACTCAACTTGTTTCTAATCTGTTAGATAAAGGAAATTGGATCCGGTTCATTAGAGATGAGAGCGTGTGCCAATTTCCTCGCCCAGTCCTTGAAAAATATGTGCTTTTCACAGCCTGTCTGCTAATTGGGACAACATTTCTGATATTGGGGAATGTTTTCCTTTACATACTCCCATTTTTTTTAGCCAGTCCAATCCGCTGGGAAAACCAGTTGTTTTTTTTCTGGATCCCAAAGTGAGTCTTTTCTCTAGACTAGCTATATCCAATTCCTGCAATCGTTCTTAAAATATATGCAGGAATTGGGCATGGCTAGTTTAGAGAGAAGAAGGATGGGGGTGACATGATAACAGTGTTCCAATATCTCAGGGGCTGCCCCAAAGAAGAGTGGGTCAACCTATGCTCCAAAGTGCCTGAAGGCAGGACAAGAAACAACTGATGGAAACTAATCAAGGAGAGAACCAACCTAGAACTAAGGAGACATTTTCTGACAATGAGAACAATTAACCAGTGGAACAACCTGCCTCCAGAAGCTGTGAATGCTCCAACACTGGAAGTTTTTAAGAAGAGACTAGATAGCCATTTGTCTGAAATGATATAGGATTTCCTGCCTGAGCAGGGGGTTGGACTAGACGACCTCCAAGGTTCCTTCCAGCTCTATTCTGATTGATTGATGAAAAGGTTATGTTTGCTGGTCCATGTTGGTCTCCTTGGGACATATGTTGTACCTATGGTTACCTGGATGAAACCAACATTTGCTGGGACTTAAAAATAATCCTTTTGCTTCTAGAATCATATAGCTAAATCCAGAATCTGTTACAAACTGCTATACGTTGCCAAGACAACAGTTGTTTATCATGATTGACAGACTGTCTTAGAAATAGCTGGCTGAAAAGTACCATAATGTATAGTTAGGTCAATAAATCTAGATTGTTGTAAGAGACGTATCCGAAGAAACCTATGAAGGAAAACGTTCTGAGGGACTTTATTGGTAATTGCAGCCTTTCACTTTGAGATGTCATGCTCCAAAACCCATTATAAGATTTGTTCCCTGAGGTCAAGAGTGGAATTCACATGTATTGACAATATAAAAATAGATATGCATTAATATGGGCATTTTGAGTCTGTGTTAAGGCTTCTCTCGGTATTTATAGAGCACAGCAATCTTGTCTTGATTGTATAGATTTACAAAACTGATTTGCTGAGTGAAAAATAACCCCTGGTTTTGGACCACACCCATCTCCACAACAAAAAGCACAACTTTCAGCTCTGCGCCTAAAGGCAGGACAAGAAGCAACGGATGGAAACTTATCAAAGAGAAAGTCAACCTGGAAGTAAATTTCCGGACAGTGAGAACAATCAGTGGAATGGGTTGCTTCCAGAAGTTGTGAATGCTCCATCCCTGGGGGGTTTTGAAGAGCCACTTGTCTCCCCCTTGAGCAAGGGGATTGGACTAGAACAGTGGTTCTCAACCTTTTTAATGCCGCGACCCCCAACTGGTCGTAAGTCGAGGACTACCCAACTGGTCATAAGTCGAGGACTACCCAACTGGTCGTAAGTCGAGGACTATTTCCCTGCCTGGCAGGCTCAGCAGGGCAGAGACAGCCTGGACAATTCCTATTGGCTTTTGAAAGCCAATAGAATTAGACTCTATTCAAAAGAGTCTATTCTATTGGCTTTCAAAAGCCAATAGAACAGCGGTTCTCAACCTTTTCTGGGGCTCGACCCCGGCCCGCGCCGCGCTTGCATGGTGCGATGGGGCACATCGCTCGTGCGCGGTGCGATGGGGTGCATTGCACATGCGCGGCGCGACGGGGCGCATCATGCATGCACGGCGCGACGGCCCGCATTGCAAAGGGGAAAAAATGGCCGACCCCAAAAAAAATGGCCGACCAAAAAAAATGGCTGACAAAAAAAATGGCGGACTGCGGTGTTTGGCGACCCCCGTGAAATGGTCGCAACCCACAGGTTGAGAACCGCTGCAATAGAATAAGAGGGAGTAGCACAGCTAAGGAAAAGGGAAAAAATGGCGGACTGCGTTGTTTGGCGACCCCTGTGAAATGGTCGTTCGACCTCAAATGGGGTCACGACCCACAGGTTGAGAACCGTTGGACTAGAAGATCTCCAAGGTCCCTCCAAAGTCTGTGATTCTGTTATTTTGTTATTTTTTTTTTCAGCTGTCATCATAATTTCTTCAGCCTCCTCCGCGCCCAGGTTATGATTAACACAAGCCCCTGTTGTTATTTAAGCAGGCAATTAGTAAAGGTTGACAGTAACTCTCCATATATTAATCACTGTATGTCAATTACCATGGGCTGGGTCTCTCAACACAATTAATCAGAGTGTTTTGATTGTAAGTGGGGTGTAGAACAAGCGAGCCATTGATAACACACAAAGTCTTTTTTGTTGTTGTTGTTGTTGGAAAAAGCCCCCATGGAGCTTTTTCCTGCAACTGAATCCTTGCGTTTTGCAGTCCCTCCAATATTTGCAGGCGCTGAAGCAACATTTTTGTATATATAAATCTGGGTGCTATGTGTAGCCTCTCCGGATATTAAAATGGCCCTTTTTAATGCAATGGAAGGGAGAAAATATGGCATATGTAGCTGAGCTGGGCACACTCCATCAAGCTGATCCGTTGTGTGGTTTTCACTTTGCTTTATTTTGTGGGACTTAAGAGGTTAAGGAGGAGACTGTTCTAATTAGCTCTGGAACCATTCAAAGAATCTATTCCATATGCGCAACATATGCCCAGAATTCTTTGCAAAGTAATGGAATTCCTAGACATGGAACGTATAGGTAGTCCTCGGCTTATGACTACAACTGAGCCCAAAATTTCTGTTGCTAAGTGAGGCCGTTGTTATGTGAGTTTTGCTCCACTTTATTGCCTTACCACAGTTCTTGAGTGAATCACTGCAGTTGTTTAAGTTAGTAACATGGTTGTTAGGCAAATGTGACTTTCCCATTGCTTGTCAGAATGTCCTCCTGGATTCACGGCTATCTTTAGAGGACCATCTGGCGGCCGTGGCCGGGAGGATGTTCTATCAGGTTCACCTGGTGCGCCAGTTGCGTCCCTTCCTAGACCGGGACTCGCTATGCACAGTTACTCATGCCTTCGTCACTTCCAGGCTGGACTACTGTAATGCTCTCTACATGGGGCTCCCCTTGAGGTGCACCCGGAGGCTCCAACTGGCCCAGAATGCGGCCGCGCGGGTAGTGACAGGAGCGTCGTGGCGCTCCCATGTAACACCGCTCCTGCGCGAGCTGCACTGGTTGCCGGTGGTCTTCCGGGTGCGGTTCAAGGTGTTAGTGACCACCTTTAAAGCGCTCCATGGCATCGGACCTGGATATTTACAGGACCGCTTACTGCTAGCAAATACCTCCCGCTGTCCGGTACGCTCCCACAGAGAGGGCCTCCTCAGGGTGCCGTCGGCCAGACAATGTCGACTGGCGACCCCCAGGGGGAGAGCCTTCTCTGTGGGAGCTCCTACGCTATGGAACAAGCTCCCCCCTGAACTCCGTACGATGACGGACTTATGCACCTTCCATCGGGAACTGAAAACTTTCCTTTTTCAACAGGCCGGCCTGGCATAGAAGCTCCGGCTCCAACCGGGTGAAAATGTTTTAGGGGGATTGTGTAATTTTTAGGATTTTAGGATTCGCACATATTGTGTTTTATATGGGATTTTATGGCCTAATTTGTTTAATTTATTTTTAAATATTTTAATTTTGTACATTTATATGTTTTTTAAATTTTAAGGCTGTAAACCGCCCCGAGTCCTTCGGGAGGGGGGCGGTATAGAAATTTAATAAATAATAATAATAATAAAAGATGACTGCATGGCCTTGGGACACTGCAACTGTCATCCATACATGCCAGTTGCCAAGCATCTGGATTTGGATCACATGACCACAAGGATGCTGCAAAGGTCGTCAGTGTGAAAAACGGTCATAAATCACTTTTTCTGGTGTCTTTGTAACTTTGAACTGTCACTAAATGAATGGTTGCAAGTCAAGGACTACCTATAGAATGCATATTGTCTGAATGGCTGTGCAAATCACCACAACACACGCTCCATATTTTTAATGTGTCAAGAACCTTCCCTGGAATAACCATTTTCTCCAGGGAACAAATTCAATGCATCTCGTGTTAAGCTGTTGGTATGAACTAAGCAACAAAGATGATCAGGGGACTGGAGGCTAAAACATATGAGAAACGGTTGCTGGAATTGGGGATGTCTAGTTTAACGAAGAGAAGGATGAGGGGGGACATGAGAGCAGTGTTCCAGTATCTCAGGGGCTGCCCCAAAGAAGAGGGAGTCAAGCTATTTTCCAAGGCGCCTGAAGGCAGGACAAGAAGCAACGGATGGAAACTCATCAAGGAGAGAAGCAACCTAGAACTAAGGAGAAACTTCCTGACAGTTAGAACAATTAATCAGTGGAACGACCTGCCTCCAGAAGCGGTGAATGCTCCAACACCGAAAGCTTTTAAGAAGAGACTGGATAGCCTGTCTGAAATGGTATAGGGTTTCCTGCCTGAGCAGGGGGTTGGACTCGATGACCTCCAAGGTCCCTTCCAACATCATCATCATTAATATCTTTTATTCATTAAACATGAACCTCAGTCAACTGAACATTCAAATTGGCTGGTGCTGATGGTTGACAAGGGTTGCTATCATTACTATTACTATCATTATTATCATCATCATCATCATCATGACAGTGGGTCAGTTACTCTACCCAGGAAATCAAGTGGAGAGTCTCCTTTGATTTGATTGTGGTGATGAAGGTTCTCTTGGTGTGACAGCCAGTCTATATTGACTTGTAGCATTGCCTCCTCCCTGTGTCGAGTGAGGGAAGGGTTACCTGCAGGCAAATCTTTTATCCAGGAAAAAAAGTAGGAAGGTGGAAAGTAGATTATAGTCCTCAATTCACAACAGTTCATTTAATGACTGTTCAAAGTTGCAATGGCAGTGAAAAAAGTCACATGGCCATTTTTCATACTTATGGCCGTTGCAGCATCCCCACAGTCATGTGATTTACATTTGGATGCTTGACAACTGACTCGCATTTATGACGGTTGCAATGTCCTGGGGTCATGCGATCCTCTTTTACGACCGTCTGACAAGCAAAGTTAAGGAGGAAACCAGATTCGTTTAACAACCATGTTACCCATTTAACAACTGCAGTGATTCCTTTAACAAGTGTGGTGAGAAGAGTTGTAAATTGGGGCAAAAGTCACTTAAGAAATGTCTCACTTAACGACGGAAATTTTGGGCTCGATTGTGGTCGCAAGTTGTGGACTGCCTGTAATGTTTTTTTATAAATACCAGGAGTCTCCAAAAATGCTAATCGATAAATGTACTTTTTCAGAAACCAACCTTTATATAATTATTAAGTGTGAGAACAGCAAGGTTCAGTCTCCCTCTCAGAAGAGCACGGGAACCGCTCTTTTCAACACCCAGGCTGTCTTCTACAAAAGGAAGGTTGACAGCCCCATTATCGTCCAGGTAAGAGAATCCCTACAATCTGTATTTGCACCAGGGTTGTGCTTAATAATATATATTTATTTTTTGTAAGGTCCTGCCTCAGCTATCCCCGCAGGAAAGCACAACTCGAGAAACAGGCATTCATTCAACAAAGATTTTTTACTGAGAGAAAGTGATTGCAGAGAAAAAAGGAAGGATCTGAAGTTCCCGTGCAAAAGTATTAAGCTAAAAGCCCCATTTCTTTAGTCCCACCCCAATGCCCCAGTCCTTCAGGAGCCCATCTGCTGGCATGAAGATGTTGTGAAAACTTCGATCAGAATGGAATAGAGTAGAGTAGGAGTAGGAGTAGGAATAGGAATAGGAATAGGATAGAATAGGGAATAGAATAGGGAATAGACTAGACTAGAGTAGACTAGAGTAGACTAGAGTAGACTAGAGTAGACTAGACTAGACTAGACTAGACTAGACTAGACTAGACTAGAATAGAATAGAATAGAATAGAATAGAATAGAATAGAATAGAATAGAATAGAATAGAATAGAATAGAATAGAATGGGAATGGGAATGGGAAGGGAAGGGAAGGGAATAAGGAATAGAATAGAATAGAATAGAATAGAATAGAATAGAATAGAATAGAATAGAATAGAATAGAATAGAATAGAATAGAATTATTATCATTGTGTAACTCACAATGAAATTAAGTGCTGCCCACAGTGCACACTACACACAAGTAAAAGCCCTAAATAAGAACATACATTATATTCCCATATCCTTCACCTTCTATAGGTGATAACTGGCCATTTCTCTAACACCTCATTCTTGCCAACGGGCAGGAATTCAAACCGATGGCTCTGAGGATTTTTCCCCCTTCCTAATTCCCATGTAGATACATCGAAGTGAAAGGAGAAACAATGCAGGAACTTCCTCAATCCACAATAGCGCCTGCTCCCCCCTCCCTTTGCTAATGGCAGCGTTCCCATACGGACGCGACAATCTTATTTATTTATTAAATTTATTTGCCATCCATGGTGGCATGGACAAGAACTTGGATCAGGATCAGGTATTATAGGGAGGAACCCAGATTTAAATCCTGCCTTTGATCTGGAAACACGGGTGATTTAGGCTCATCAGTTTCTCTCAATCCAATCTATCCAGCAAGCTGAATTGCAAGAACTGGGTATGTCTCGTTTAATGAAGAGAAAGACTAGGACCGACATGATAGTAGGGTTCCAATATCTGAGGGGCTGCCACAAAGGAAGAGGGGGTCAGCATATTCTCCAAAGCACCAGAAGGCAGGACAAGAACCAAGAGGTGGATGGACGCTGTACCAAGATTTGAATCCATTGGCCACAGGGTGGCCCTGCCAGTGTAGCCTTGTCATTGGCTGAAGAAATAACATTGTCATTGGCTGTTTGTAACCATGTGATGCATTGTGTAACCGCCCACTGTAACAGGGAATAAAAGGGGAAGGCAGCCTTTTGTCTGTTGCCTCACACCCCAGAGAGAAGAAAAGAAAAAGAAAAGAAAAAAGAAACAATGGATGGAAACTAATCAAAGAGAGAAACAAACTAGAACTAAGGAGAAATTTCCTGGCAGTCAGAACAATTAACCAGTGGAACGACTTGCCTCCAGAATTTGTGGGGCTGCCACATAGAAGAGGGGGTCAACCTATTTTCCGAAACCCCTGAAGGCAGGACAAGAAGTAATAGATGGAAATTAATTCAAGGAGAGAACCTACCTAGAATTAAGGGGAAATTTCCTGACAGTGAGAACAATGAACCAGTGGAACGACTTGCCTCCAGAAGTTGTGGGTGCTCCATCACTGGAGGTTTTTAAGAAGAGACTGGACAGCCACTGGTCTGGAATAGTAGAGAGTCTCCTGCTTGAGCAAGGGGTTGGACTAGAACACCTCCAAGGTCCCTTCCGACACTGTTATTCTGTTATGCCACAGCTTCCTAAAATCACACACCAGTATTTAAAGTTTAAACACTGCTGGGTTTTTACAAAGCAAAAAAGGCAACTACAGTTGTATTTTTACTCTGGGAAATCTGCCAGGGGCAATCTGGCAGCAGCCTCGGTGCTGACAAGGGGAAGAGAGAGTGGAATGCTGCCAGGTTTCTCCACAGAGAGGTTTTTTTTCTGTTAGTACTGACACCCTGGATGCCCTTTGAGTTAGAATAGTCACTGCAGGCAGTTGCGAGATGGTCTTTCAGATTTATTTATTTTATTTTTTACTTTTTAATCCCGAAAAATGCAGCAGGCGGCTTCTAAATCCTTTGCCTACATCTTGTATTCTCACCAGAAATTCTCTCCAAACTGCTCGCATCCAGAAAGAAGACAGGCAGTCCTCCGCTTACAATGGTTCTTTTAGACAGTCATGGAGGCCACTTGGGGGTTTAGCTGTGTCCTCAAGGTCACCTGAGTGGTGCAAGTGAGTGTGGAGCCTTCTTGGCTTGCAGGATGTTTTCCGCCCTGTTCCTGTAGCCTGCCATGCTTTCTGGAAATCCATTCATACTCCCACACCATTCAAAGGGTGTTCATCCCAACCTCCAAATGGCCTCAACGACTCTTGAAAAGAATGCAGATGACCAGCTGTCTGCAAGGAGTATAAATCCTTCCGTTCCCCACCATCCAGTCAGAGCTGAAGAAGCTTCTTGGATGAGAAGCGAAACGTCTTCAGAGAAAAACAAGAAAGTCCAGTTGCCTCCTGAAAGAGCACCTTCGGGACAGCTATGACCCTGGGAGCCTGACAATCTCCACAGACATCCAGAACTGGTGTGTCATTTCTTGCAGGGCCTTCTTCCGGCTTTCAAATCTTTTCAAATCACCCATCCATCCACTCATCCCATCTATAAGACGCAAATGATTTTCAGTATTACAACACAGCTGAATCAAACCAATTACACTGTTAAGGAAACAGTTTTTCAGCCCCCAGGGAATTTGGCTAAAACAGTGGTTCTCAACCTTTTTAATGCCGCGACCCCCCAACTGGTCGTAAGTTGAGGACTACCCAACCGGTCATAAGTCGAGGACTACCCAACCGGTTGTAAGTCGAGGACTATTTCCTTGCCCGGGAGTGCCACGCATGCGTGGTGCTACCCCCTGCGCCGGCTGAGGCGTAGCTGGCAAGGGACAGCGACAGCGCAGGGCAACCACCGGCTGGGCCACCAAGGGAGGTAAGGCACCCGCCGGGCCCCACGCGCACCAGCAATCCTCCCTGCGCCCGCCGGCCTCCCACCTCCCACCCCTGGCCCTCTTTTACTTACAGTTTTAGTAGTTGCTCAGCAGGGAGGGGTGGAAACTTGCAGACAGCTCGCCTTCGCTGCAGACAACTTGCAGCACCGTTTGCAGACTGGGACTTTTGGCGGGCTCAGCAGGGCGGAGACAGCCTGGACAATTCCTATTGGCTTTTGAAAGCCAGTAGAATTAGACTCTATTCAAGAGAGTCTATTCTATTGGCTTTCAAAAGCCAATAGAATAAGAGGGAGTAGCACAGCTAAGGAAAAAGGGGGGAAATGGCGGACTGCGTTGTTTGGCGACCCCCGTGAAATGGTCGTTCGACCCCAAATGGGGTCACGACCCACAGGTTGAGAACCGCTGGGCTAAGGATATGCAAGATAGAGAGACGACTCAGAGCAAATCTTGAAGATCTGACCTCTTTTAGATGAGGACTTTTGCATTGGACAACACCCTTATACAGTAACTAAGAAAAGGCCTTGTGTAATGACAATAGTGGATTTTTCTTTGCCTTCTCTTCACTTTAGGTCTGGCATGATGCCTTCTTTGACAGATTCCTAGGAGAAGTCCGGCTGTCTGGGTCACCCAGTGACCCTCGGGATCTTCAGAAGTATCAACTTCATGGCCGAGGGCTGCAGGAAGCAGAAGAAGTGCCCGGTCAAATCACTATCAAGATACTTTCTAGCGATGACCTGGTGGAACTATGAGTTGCAGAGGCTGATGGAGCCCAAGAGGGAGCGATGCTGTTAGAATCCCCTCTTTGGTTTGTAATCTCTGGGTTGCACATGGACAGTACAAAAATTTGTAAAGAGAGACAGGTGGGACAGGATTGTCACCGATGTAATGACCTCCTCCTTTCCTCATTTACTCTCCAAATTGTAATCCGTGCGAAACGATGGTTCATTCACAACCATATTTACAGCTTTTCAGCCTTTTGGATAGGAAAGTAGGGTCATGTCACAGAGCTAACCAGCTTAGCTTCCAAACCCAACTCCTGAATAGCTTCACACCAGTTTTCTCAGTGGAAGTGGCTTATTGTTTGGGTCAACTGAGTTACTTTTGGGGTGAAATACCAGCTTTGTCCCAGATCCTGCCGGGACTGCTAAGAAGAGCCCATTGTCTTTTCTGCCTCTTCAGAATTGATGCAGCCACTGAATAAGAGATGCTATATTTGACGTATGGGATGACACATCCCATGATGGGAGGCTTAATGTTGCACAGTGGCCAAATAGCCGTCTTGCCTGTTGGAGTTGCAACAAATGAGTAGCTTTTCTTCACACAGCCCTGCCTTGTACTCGAGTTAAATCGTCATCATCACATAAAGGGAAAACTGCTCTCCAACAGTCACCATTTTTTTCTCTGTTCTGGTGAACAGAGAGTCCCTGATTTCAGCACCAGTTGGGAGTATCAAATTCATTGTCAAATGGTGCACTCAGTATAAGGGAAGCACCACCCCCGATCTCATGACCTTTTCGCCACAGTTGTTAAGCAAAACATCACACGGTTGCAATTTTCAACCTAGCTTCCCCATTGACTCTGCTTGTCAGACGCCAGCTGGAGAGGTTGGAAATGGCAATCACGTGACCCTGGGACGTTACACCCCGGCGATCACATGACCCCAGGATGCACAACAGTTGCCAAGTGTCTAAATCACAATCATGTGATGGTGGGGGCACTGTGATGGTCATAAATGCACGGAGCGGTCATAAATCACTTTTTTCAGCACTGTTGTGACTTTGAATGGTTGTTAAACAAATCATTGTAAGTCAAGAACTGCCTATATACGGAGGACAATAGTTCATTGGGCCTCTTCTGGCATGGGTTCCTACAGTGGGAATATCTTCGAGCAGAGACTTGCCCCAAACATTCTTGCTGATGGGATGAGAGGAAGAAAGAAATCAGGGTTGTTTTAGGATACCCCAAAGAAGTCTTGTCTCCTCACATTCCAGGAGTTTTTTCAACATCTGGGGCATATTTTTAGGAAGATCCTAAAATGGATGAGGATAGAGGGAAAGGAACTGTCATTCCTACCACACCTAACACTCTAAATAGAAATGACCTTTGGCTCCATTTGTTGAGAAAGGTATAGTTCAGTGGTGGCAAACCTATGGCATGCGTGCCAGAGGCAGCACTCGGACCTCTCTCTGTGGGCACACATGCTGTTGCCCCAGCCTCGCCTGCCCCCGCGATCCCCTCCTCACCAGCAGCCTCCCTGAAGGAGAGTTGCCCCCAAGCGTGGCCCACGCGGAGCAACGCAGCCAAGGACATGACAGCCAGGCAGCGTAGACAAGCCCTCACACCCCATTGCATACAGTTGATGCTGCGGGGCACGGGCAGATGGCGTGGCCGCCATGGCGCTGCTGGGCTTCCTGGGCGATCTGTGGTGGGCCCTAGAGGCGGTGAGTGGCCCTGCGGACAGGTGGGGTGGGGGTGGGGCAGGGGCAGGGCAGGTGGTAAAGCAAGGGTGGGGCCAGTTTGGGGGCACTTGGTCTCTAAAAGGTTCACCATCAGTGGTATAGTTTATTAGAGGTCAAGTATATTGCGGTATTGCAAAGCCAGAACTGAGAATCTCGCACCAAAGTCCCTTTTCCCTCTCTTAACTGTCTCTCATTGTTTACCCTCATTTAACCAATCAGGTCCAGGCAAGATATTTTCATAACAGTTCAAGCATAGTTTAGTATGCATCTCCCTTCTCCTTCCAGCTGGGTGGCCTTGAAGCAGCATCTCAAGGAGATACAGCACGTACTTTCGTTTCCCCAAGCATTCCCCCATTCCACAGTTCATGGCAGTCTGTCATCACATAGCAAGAAAGCACAAGCAAATGTAAGGGGGCAGCTGACAGGACCCAAGCACATCTAACGAGGGAATTTCCCTGTTCCATTCAGAGTCTGCACTAAATGAAAGGTGTCCTCTTATTGCCATGACATTTATGGTGGATTCAAGCCAATGCACAGAAAATAATACCTGTACTATGCACTTTTCGCTCCTGCCAGAGCATTCTAGACAGAATGTATGCAATATTTTTTCACATATGTGGTATATTTTTAATAAACATATTAAATATCTAGAATAATATATTCTGTGATTAGCATCCTCGGGGTAAGTTATAACAATAGGCATTTATGTTGCACTTTTTATAAGCACAGAGCGCATATATTATTCAAGCGTTCTCTTCGTAGATTGTATAACAAATGTACTTCTCTTTGTATTGTTTATGCCCGCACTGCAGATGGAAGGAAGGGAAAACTGAGGTTGCCTGCTAAGGAAGTGCTGCTTGTTTTGATACAGACTCACAGTAAAATCTTGAAACCAAATCCCGGGCGGATCCCTTCCTATGTAGTTGATGGTGGCGCTTTGGATTAGATTTTAGATGAGATTTTCACTAGCACGGCATCTGCTCAAAGGATGCTGTGATAGGATTCCAATTTTTGGTGGCATTTGTTTCTTCCAGAGTTCCCCCTGGATGTCTTCACTGCGAGTTAATACTCTATATTTAAGAAACCCTCGTCCCAGTATGTCTCTGTGTTAGTTGAGCTTTCAACACACTTGAAATGTTTTGAAATACTGTGTCAAACTTCCCTTGAGTTGATTCTCCTGGGGTCTTAGTCACACAGTAATGACTTTTCATTTTCTGACGCAAAAAACATCTCTCTAAGCAAAACAAAAGTGTCAAGCGCAGGAAGTCAGGATCCCAGGTGGTTCAAATGAATATCGATTTATTTTATGCTGATGCTGTCTACAAGAATCTGAACTACTAACAGTCCAAGTGATGGTAGATAAAAGTCATGGGATTCAAGGTGGGCTGGACTTAGATCTCTTGCGGATGCAAAGGGACTCAAGACAAATGACGTGTTTGACCCCTCCCTCGGGCTCAGCTTGGTCATCTCCAACAAAAAGTCTGTTACAGGTTAAAGCAGGCAAAAATGGAATCAAAACCTTGCACCATTTAGCCTGGCACAGCAGTCGCCGGAGGGACTCATCAGAGTGTGCTCCATCATGGAAATAATTTGTAAAAAGGTGCCATGGAACATATGGAAGTGCAAACTTAATTTCTGTCCATATCTCTTTAAAGCAGCTGCATCTTCTATTCTGACCAATCAGCTGCTTTCATGAGGTGCCAACCAGAATTATTTTTCCATGTGCGTATATTACAAGGCACTCTTTTGGAACTGAACCCAAAGCACTGCAATCCTAAAAACTAGCATATTTCTATTTGCTTCCCAAGTTAATTTGAATTATCTCCAAGTGCAAGAATATACACATTCCACTTCAAAGAGCTTAAATATCTATAGCTTGAAGTCTCCTACTACTTCCTCAATTGTTCATTTCTCATATTGGATAGATGTTTAGGAACTTCTGAGCTAAACTGATACCACTTGATGTCATAATTTACAAAACATTGCTGGTCAAATAATTTTAGGTCTATCTTTTCCTAAGAGAGGGGTAGTATCATATTCATAATATCTCTACAGTATCTTTATTAAACAAAATTTTGCTACTTTGTTTTCCTGCCCATCTAAGAGACTAGCATGGAATTTCTGATTCTAGTGCATTCATCTAGTGTGGAGGTATCCAACATTGGCAACTTTAAGATTCATGGACTTCAACTCCCAGAATTCTGTGCTGGCTAAGGAATTCTGGGAGCTGAAGTCCACAAATCTTAAAATTGCCATGGCTGGAGACCCCTGATCTAGTGGACATCTCAGCTCTACATTCCACTGATATAGTATATCTAAAGTTAGACAAGAAATGAAGGTTGCTTTCCACCATGCTGGTTGTGAACGTCTCATGCTCAGAATATTTTTGTTTCTTTAGCCAAGGACCAATTTTTTGGGGGAGACTTTCTATATCCAATTGACTAATGCTCTCTTCTAATCTCTGTGAGTGGGTGTTTCCACTGTCACTTCAGAATCAGCATCAATCCAACAAAGTCAGGGTACCTGTTTAAATATTTACATTCATTTGCTTCTCATCCATTGGTGGGCACAAAAAAACCCCAATGCTCTTATGTTATTTCCAAGGCTCAGAGTTGACATATTTAGTTCTCTCCTGATTGGATGCAAGGGCTAATCTGAACCGACTTGTATTCTCCTAGTGGACAATTATTTAAATATGAGCCAGCACTGCTGCAGCCACCAAAAAAAGCCAATACAGTGCTAGGCTGCATTAACAGAGGGATAGAATCAAGGTCACGTGAAGTGTTAGTGCCACTTTACAATGCCTTGGTAAGGCACACTTGGAATACTGCATCCAGTTTTGGTCACCATGGTTTTAAAAAAATATATTGAGACTCTGGAAAGAGTGCAGAGAAGAGCAACAAGGATTATTAGGGGCCTAGAAGCTAAAACATATGAAGAATGGTTGCAGGAATTGGGTAACCCAACATTGTTGTTGTTAGTTGCGAAGTCGTGTCCGACCCATCGCAACCCCATGGACAACCTTCCTCCAGGCCTTCCTGTCCTCTACCATCTTCTGGAGTCCATTTAAGCTCATGCCTACTGCTTCAGTGACTCCATCCAGCCACCTCATTCTCTGTCGTCCCCTTCTTAGAACTAAGAAATTTCCTGACAGTGAGAACAATTAATCAGTGGAACAACCTGCCTCCAAAAGCTGTGGGTGCTCCATCACTACAGGTTTTTAAGAAGAGAGTGGACAGCCATTTGTCTGAAATAGTACAGGGGATTGTACTAGAAGACCTTTTAGGTCCCTTCCAACTGTTAATTCTGTTATTCTTCTTGCTTCTTTGAATATTGGCACTGATCTACCGCAATCCCTGAGTGAATGATACAATCACATTATCACAATTTGCAATGGTGTTTTTTTTTTTAGTTTCTCGCATTTACTTCTGGTTTCTAGCCGAAAACACCCATTGGGAAAAATAGTTTTACCTAATGACTACGGTGTACACTTGAGCTACTGCAAAATGTACTTGGCTGTTTTAGCACTATGGATTTAGATTGAAGGACTTCTAATCCAACTTCCTGCTTAGATAGGAAATCCTATACCAGGGGTAGGCAGCCTTGGCTCTTTTATGACTCGTGGACTTCAACTCCCAGAATTCCTGAGCCAGCATGGCTCAGCTTGGAAACTCTACCTTTCCCCTCAGCATGGCTGGCTCAGGAATTCTGGGAGTTGAAGTCCACGAGTCATAAAAGAGCCAAGGTTGCCTACCCCTGTGACCTATACCATTTCAGACAAATGGTACATGCTTATTAATCATTTACATGCCTATAAATGAGCAAACTAAAGAATTAAGCTGAGTTTGAGGGATTTTTTGTTTTGAGACATACTTAAATTTAATGAATTGTAGAGCCAATCTACTAAATCTGCATGCTGAAATTCCTTTTCCACGATCCCAATCTAAATATTTGCCTATGGAGATTCTCAGTCATCCAGATCATGGTTGTCCCAAAGATGTTTTTTTCAAGAGGCAACTGGGTTTTCCTTTTTTTTTTTCTTCTTGAAGATGTTTCGCTTCTCATCCAAGAAGAACTGAAGAAGCTTCTTGGATGAGAAGCGAAACGTCTTCAAGGAAAAACAAAGAAAGTCCAGTTGCCTCTTGAAAAAGCAGCTTTGGGACACATATATATTATGTGGCCACACAGGGGCAGCCTTGTTCTACTACAATTTCTCATCTCCTCACTTCCTAAGCCATTTTTATCCCACACAGTAGAAGCAATAGGAGCCTGGCCTAAATACATGCAAGACTGGATACATGTTTATCAAATCATATGATTTAAATCAGCAGACTAGCTGCTTCCAATTTCCCCTTTCAACAAAGAATGCTCTATTCCTGTATATTTCAAGGATCAACGAAGAATGCTCTATTCCTGTATATTTCAAGGCTATTTCGTTTTCAAAGACAGAATGTTTTCAAGCCCTTTTGCATAGGAGACTCTGTAACGTAAGTAAAGGAAGAGGCGATTTTCCATCATTTTTATCTGAACTTTTTATCTTCTCTCCCACTTGCTACATCTCCTGGAATGGTTGTTCTCACTGTTAGGAAATTTCTCCTTAGTTCTAGATTGCTACTCTCCTTGATTAGTTTGCACCCATTGTTTCCTATTTCCAGCCCCTCAAATATTGGAACACTGCTATCATGTCACCCCTAGTCCTTCTCTTTGTTAGATTAGACATACCCAGTTCCTACAACCATCCATCATACATTTTATCCTCCAGTCCTCTAATCATCTCTGTTGCTATTCTCTGCTCTTTTCCAAGAGTCTCAACATCTTTTTTTATATGGTGGTTATCAAAACTGGATGCAGTATTCCAAGTATGGACTTAAGTCTCTTTCCAAAATCATATTAACTCTTGTGTGAATTATAGCCTAAAATGTCATTCACATCTATAGACTGCGATGTGCTACTTCCATAGGTGAAGATCACCTTTGCATGTTGAAGAGTAAATGCAGGGACCCCCAAAATGGATCCCAGATTCTGGGCCTTTCTTGACACTGAAAAAGCCCCCAAAGATTTTCTCTAATGAACTAATTATTGTCCTATTTTCCATACTAGTTTTTTTTTGCCTTCCAGCACTAGAGTGACAATGTACAACATCCTGAATGTCAAATCATTTTTGATGCCATTGTTAATATCAGAGTTGGCTAAGAGCCCCTGATTTTTGCCCTGCAATAAAAGTCACACTGCAGACATCCAGCTCAGCACAGGAGGATAAAATTCCTGCAGATAAGGAAGGAAAGGAACTGCATGATTTATGCCTAGAGCTGCTGATGGTGGTACCCGTGTCAAGATACTTAGACTTGAGAAGCCTCTAAGCAGAGCCTAAAGTCCAGACAGTCTTTTGACCCAACGGAAAACCTTCTGTTTTTCAAAACGTTGCTCCAAAGTAAAGATCAGCAAAACACTTGAATAGAAAAACTAATGAATCCTTAACAATATACCAATCAGCCCTAATCTGATTCCAATTATTGATTAGATTCAGAACATTGATTTGATTTGATCAGGTTTCCAAACTAAACTGCCAGACAAGGTTGATGAAATTCAAATTGCCAAATTAGAATTAGAGAAAGATACTCTTAGATCATCTTTCATTACTTACCGTTACATGGACTGATCCATGCAGTTTTACTAGCAATGTGGTTTATCATTGTCCCCTTATGAAATGATTTTTCAACTTCCCAATCTAACATTAAAGCCTTGTTTATTTGTTTGTTTGTTTGTTTGTGGTGGATTTTGTTGTACTTTCTGCAGGATGTTTTCTGCCCTGTGTCCCTTAACTATTGAACACAGGAGCAGACTGTTGGGAGATAACTGTATTTCATTGTAATCATCTATTCATAAATCTAAATCATGTTG
Source organism: Bothrops alternatus (assembly GCA_034064705.1). Classification (NCBI taxonomy): domain Eukaryota; kingdom Metazoa; phylum Chordata; class Lepidosauria; order Squamata; family Viperidae; genus Bothrops; species Bothrops alternatus. The sequence continues at coordinate 1,467,682 of JARGCV010000423.1, read as the reverse complement.
GTCATAAATGATAAGTGACAGCAGGTCCACTGAGTAATTGGAGCCATAAATTTATCTTCCCAGTGTTGAAGGACTCATCTTTTAGCCATAAGAAGAGCAGGGGGATCCATTTCTATTATCCAGCCATTAATTTCTATTTAACAGCATAGAGTTGTGCTGATCATAGACATTGATCTGAATTTGTGACAGGGTTTAAGTGTGGCAGAACTACGAAATAGCTGGAATAGCCTCCTTCTGTGTGTAGAGATGCTCATGTACTAGGTTGACCTAATTGTGGCAGGTTTTTGCAAGGAAGACAACCTTCCTCAATTAGGCACCTTCCAGATCTATAGGGATTATTAATGACTAGGATTTACCACCAGTGAGTGTGTCAATCATTAAGCCCATGGTTCTGGGATTTGAAGTCCATACATCTCAAAATGGTTAAGATTGGGAAACACTATTTTATATTCAAAGTAGGGCATGTCCTATTATATTTTAGAGTTGCATGGCTTCCTTGCACCAAGATTGGCTACATCTAAAAGATATCCTCAAGCATGAAGCTGGGAGCCATCACTCAATGAGTTTCTCTAAGAGGAATAACCATTAAGACCTCTTCCTTAAAAATTGGGGCTTGGGTCCATGCAGATTTGAAGGGTGGGCTCCATGGGACTTGCAGCATGGCTGTGCTACTTGTTGATTCCACAGCTCTACGCCGGTTATGATTCAGATACACAAAAAAGGATGGAATAGCAAAACATGAAATAAAGGGAAATGAAATAAAGCAAACAGAACCATGTGTGCAATATGTGTGATAGATGAGTCTCTGTGGTTAAAAAAAACCCAGAGTAATGCTATGTGAGGGGATTGAAATCCTCCAGATGTTTAAGTTATTGCATATTAACTGTGACATTACTAAGCACAGAAATGCATAAAGGATATTATCAATCAATTTAGCAGCATCAAGTCAACTAGAGAGAAAACAATCACATGGGAGACTGGCGGTTTGTCTACGGGAAGTAGGAGGCAGGAAATAACAATAACAGAGTCAGAAGGGACCATGGAGGTCTTCTAGTCCAACCTCCTGTTCAAGCAGAAGTCCCTGTACCATTTCAGAAGTTATCCAATCTCTTCTTAAAAATATCCACTGATGGAGCACCCACGACTTCTGGAGGCAAGACATGAGTTAATTGTTCTCACTGTTAGGAAATTTCTCCTTAGTTCTAGATTGCCTCTCTTCTTGATTAGTTTCCATCCATTGTTTCTTGTCTTGCCTTCTGGTGCTTTGGAAAATAGGTTGACTCCCTCTTCCTTGTGGCAGCCCTTTAGATATTGGAATACTGCTATCACGTTGCCTCTAGTCCAGGGGTTCTCAACCTTGGCAACTTTAAGACTTGTGGACTTCAACTCCCAGAATTCCTCAGCCAGCAGAGCTGGCTGAGGAATTCTGGGAGTTGAAGTCCACAAGTCTTAAAGTTGCCAAGGTTGAGAACCCCTGCTCTAGTCCTTCTTTTCATTAGAGTAGACACACCCAATTCCTGCAACTGTTCTATGTTTTAGCCTCCAGTCCCCTAATCATCTCTATTGCTTTTCTCTGCACTCTTTCCAAAATCTCAACACCTTTCTTAGAAAGGGTGGTCCAAAACTGAATGCAGTACTCCATCTTACTCATTATCCTCCCTCCCAGTTACAGCTGAATTAGAGGGATTGGTCATGAAAGAATCCTGAATGTTAAGATGGAGGTAGAAATCACCGTGGCTTCAAAATCTAAGGGACCGGTTTGGACAAAACTCAGCAGCACTTTTTCGTGCAGCTGGTGATAAAAACAGGATCGCCAACATGATCGCCAATGTCCGATAACGGATATGGCACAAGAAGAAGAAATCAAGGAATCATCTGAAAAAGTAGGTGGAGGCAAAGATTTCATCTGGGAAGTTACAGAGCCTGTTAAGAATTTGAGTTTGATGTGAGTTTCAGACCTCAGTGATAACCAACTGATAAAACATACCTGTATTGTTACAATCTGTAAATTGATATTAGGGAGCACTCTGACCATCTCCCAATTGGATTGGCTATAGGCTAGACCAGTAATTCTCAACCATGGCAATTTTAAGTTGGGTGGACTTTAAGTCCCAGAATTCCACAACCAGCTTAAGTTTGCAAAGATTGGGAAATGTTGGGCAAAAGTGAAAGTCATAAAAACAGAAGAAAACCAGGAGACAGCAGGTCCTTAAGACTACTAAGAAATTGCAGAGATGCAGTCATCTGAAGTTCAGCTTGGTTTGAAAGCATCTTGACTTTACGTTCCCTTGAATTTCACGGTAGCTGAATCAAATAAAAACCCATTTAGATATCTCCACCAAAACTTCAAACAGAAACAAACTCCACGCTCTTTCCATATTATCTGTAACAACATCCACAAAAAGAAAAGAATGCTGTCATCCGACACATGATAGGCCTTTGGGGAAACCAAGACAGAGTGACCTGCCATCAACTAGGACAATGTTCAAAATAACTATTGGATGGACAACTTTTAAATCAGAGAGTGCTACAGTTCCCCTAAATGGGTTTAACATGTGGAGTGTGCAACTGGAACTTCAAGAGGAGATCATGGATCCTGCTTCCATAATGGATCCAGTGATCTGTCATTTGAAAGTCCGTGTCCTACTTCTTGCCACCTTCCTTTCACACCAATCCTTTTTAGGGAGATCTGCCCCTCCCCCTCATTATATTCATGCCAAACTCAACACGTCTAATACCTGAGGTACAGACCGTCCAACATTTTCATCTCAGATTAAAGTACAGCAATAACTAAGATGGCCAACTGACCAAAAAAAAGATAATCTGGCCTATTCTACTACTTGAGACCAGACTGACGTGCAGAAAATGCTTGCAATGCTTTGCAGAGGGTAGTTAAGATAGCTGCAAACCAACATCAACTTGTTTTTTAATTGCTCGTGTTTAGGGAAGAAGAAGAAGGAGGAGGAAGAGGAGGAAGAGGAGGAGGAGGAGGAGGAGGAGGAGGAGGAGGAGGAGAAGAAGAAGAAGAAGAAGAAGAAGAAGAAGAAGAAGAAGAAGAAGAAGAAGAAGAAGAAGAAGAAGAAGAAGAAGAAGAAGAAGAAGAAGAAGAAGAAGAACCAGATATGTCCTACTCAGATTGGAAGAAACATCAACACAAATTTGTTTAATCAAAGCTATTTGCTTCATCAACAGATATTCACAGTAATTGCTAGATTTCAGCAATACAGGGAGTTTAGAAATTCCAGATTCAATGCTTTGCAGGATAAGTCACAGTTCAAACAGGCCTGGAGGGAGGGGTAAAATAACCCCGTGAGATTAATGTATTGCTGCATTTTTCTTGCTCTCTGTGGCTGAACCGTTTCTCTGGCAATGCTCCTCTTCAAACATTTCTCCTTCCAGAGCTGCTCAAGCATGGGCAGAGGGCTCAGGAAGCCGCATCTCACATCAGGTCTCACAGAAATTGGGCAGATGGCTCAGCACGGACCCCCTTCCCAAATCCCGTTTTAGTCGAAAACTTAAATTCACAGCTATAGGGGTTGAGGGTTTTTTTTATTCTTATTTTCAGATTATGATGGGGGTGGGGAGAGAGAAATCCACTCCACATATCAAAATCAATGCAGAGCTTGAAGTTAGCTTTCACCTGGACTCAGTTAGGCTGATGTCCTAGAAGACTTTCTTTGCTGCAAGTTCTCCAATTTGAAAGGACATTTCTTCCAACGGATTTGGATTAAGCACAGGACAATTAAGACAATAAATAAATAGGGAGTGGGTCTGACCCTCCAGATGGTGGAATGGGACAGCTCTGGAGAATAAGTGCCCCAGGGACTGCTGGAGAAATAGAAGTGCTCAGGATTCAGGAGAAAAGGATAGGCACCTTGGCCAGATATGAAAGTTGTTCTGCTGTTCCATCCAAAGTTTAGCTCACGTGGTTACTTTCTCTACTTCAACTTTTTTTTTTTTTAATTTGAGGGAGGGGAAAAAAAAAAACCTCATCGACACAAAAGCACCAATATGCATCGTGACATCATCACCGTGACGTCAAGGTGAAATCATCAACATAACGACATTGTTCTCCTTTAGGACTGCAACGCTCTCCGTCTTTTCTATTCCAAAGGATAACACACACACCCCCAAGAGGACGCTGCGATTGATCAACTTCTCGGTTTATTGTCATCGTCATCATCGTCATCACTGGTAGCATGATTTTTCTTTTCCTTCTTCTTTTTTGGTTAAATAAAGCAAGCCTTCCATTGTGATTCTCCTCCTCTTAGGATAAAGCCAGCTGACCAGGAGCTAGTGAACAGTTCGGATTCTTCCTGGTAAGGTGAAGCAGAAAGAGGATCGTTCTTCTCTTTCGGAAAGCCAAACCAAAAAGAAAAAAGAAAAAAAAGAAAAGAAAGAAAGAAAAAGAAAAGAAAAAAAAGAAAGGAGAGCTGTTTTGGGGGTGTGGGGGTGTGTGTCACCACTACTGTCCCAGCTGAGTTGAGTCATGCAGTGCCATGGTCCCCTGGAAACACCCCAGGTAGCAAAATAAACTTCCCATCTTGTTTCTTCTCCAAAGGCTTCCGTTCACCTTAGAAATAAGTTAAGGGATTCTCAGAGTGGAAAGAAGAGATGTGATGGGTGGTGTCTCCTCTAGGGCAGCGGGACAGGTCACTCCCCGCTTCCCTTCCCCCATTGACAGTGACAACGTCGCTCATCGCCTGCCCGTCGGGGCCGCAGGAGAGTCCAAAGTGTGACAGCGTCGGTTGGTCTGGTGTTCAGTCCTGCCAAAACAAGAACGGGCCTGTGCTATTCGAGAGACTAGCGGCTACTGTTCTTTATAGCCTCCTTTGCGGCAATAATCAGGGGGGTCAGGCTGGACAGTGGCTTGGCCAGTTTTAAAAACGGGTGCTGGAAGGAAGAAGAACAAAAGAATTGATCCGTTTAGAAATGGTGACGGAGAGACAGGTGGGTAAATCGTTTATTTGCGTAGCGAACGGCATCGGGACATTAGCCAAGAGACCACAACGCTCATGCAGAATACAGCTAGTCCTTGACTTACCATCACAACTCAGCCCAATATTTCTGTTGTCAAACGAGACATCGGCTAAGTGAATTTTGCCCCATGTTACGCCCTCCCTTGCCACAGTTGTTAAGTGAATCCCTGCAGTGGATGAGTTAGTAACTCAGTTGTTAAGTGAACCTGGCTTCCCCGTTGACGTTGCTTGTCAGGAGGGTCACAAAAGAGGAAAATCCCTTGACCTTGGGACACAGCAACGGTCATAAATGTGAACCAGCTGCCGAGCATCCGGATTTTGATCACAGTGACCATGGGGATGCTGCAAAGGTCGTAACTGTGAAAAACTCTCAAAAGTCACGTTTTTCAGTGCCGCCGTAACTTTGAACGGTCACTAAATGAGCCATCGTAAGTCAAGGATTGGCTGTAGTAGTTTGGCTGCCAGTTAACTAGCTCTGTTTTTGTGTAAGCTAGTGAGCTTCCTGAGGTGCACCCCACGAGGGTGAGCTAACATTGCATCAGAGAGAAAGACTCGTTCTCACTAGAAAGTGGTATATAAGTCTAAGCCAGTGGTGGCGAACCTATGGCATGGGTGCCAGAGGCGGCACTCAGAGCCCTCTCTGTGGGCACGCGCGCCCTCGCCCTGGTCCTAGGCCTTCAGCTGGGTTTTATAAAACCTTTTCACTTTAGGCCTTCGCCGCCATGTACAAAAAAAAAAGGTTCACTCAACCAATTTCAACTTCTTGCGGGGAAAAAAAAGATCTTGCAAAGTTGGAATTGATTGATTGAACTTTTTAGTCCCACCCAGTCGGCCGTTACCACCGCAGCCATGTCCAGCCAATGGGCCACGCCCAGCCAATGGGCCACGCCCAGCCAATGGGCCACACCCAGCCAATGGGCCACGCCCAGCCAATGGGACACACCCACCCGGCACCCAACGATGCATAAGTGGGTTTTGGGTTGCAGTTTGGGCACTCGGTCTCTAAAAGGTTCGCCATCACTGGTCTAGTGCTATTCATACTGCTAACAGTTGGGAAACCAGTCAAGAAGAATGGATCTAGAGCAGGGGTGTCAAACTCAATTTCACTGAAGGCCGCATCAGCATTGCGGTTCCCCTCGAGGGGCCGGGTGAGTGTGGCCAGGGTGGGTGTGGCCTACTGGGTGGGCGTGACCAGCTCTACATCATTCACATCAAGGGTGCCTGTGGGGGCCTGGGCAGGAGTAGGACAGATCTGAGGGTCTCTGGCAGAAAGGGGTGGGACCAGGGCAGAGCCCATGAAGCCGGATATGTGAAGTAGGCGAGGGCCATTTGCTGGCCACTTCCAGGCGATGGTGCATTTCTTCATTCCTCACAAAGGGGGACACCTCCCCAGCATGCATCCAGGGGCTGGTTCCTCGCTGTTTCCAGACGGCCTTGTGGAGCTAAGACTGAATGCGTTTCAGCATAGATGGCCACCACAAAATTGTACATTGGCTCCCGAGTGGCCTGGGACAGGGCCAAGGCAGAGGGGGCCGTCCCCTCACTGTTTCCAGAATGGTTTTGCGGGCCACATGAAACCACTTCACGGGCCACATCTGGCCCCCAGGCCTTGTGTTTGACATGTCTGATCTAGAGGTACTCAGATATATGCTTTTTCTCCCTAGCATGCAAGAGGGATTTTGGAAGGAAGGGTCCATCTGATGCAAATCACAGCCAGAGACGTATACTTCTTAGAGCAGGGCCCCAATTGGATTAGATTCAAAGGTGATCAAATCAGCCCTTCAAAGAGATCTCGTGCATCCCTAAATTGACTGGAGATGTCAAACTGAACATGTGTGGAGGTTGAATGGACATTTATGCACGGTCTATGCACCCTTGTAACAAAAGCTCAAATCAAATTGATAGGAGATCGATTTGCAAATTAAGTTTAAAACAAATCAAGCTGGAAGGCAAACATGACTTAGCTCCTCTGACAGCCTCATCCATGCAGTTCCCATATTTTTCCAAACTCAGGGCAATTGACTTCCTGTGTCCAGATCCTCACATAAAACCAATGATGCAAGGGCATGAAGAAAAAAAAAATCAAGATGGCCATTGCAACCAAGTTGCCTTGACTTTTTAACCTTTCCCCCTTTCTCCATGGGACCCCTGATGTATCAAATCTGAGCAACCATGCAAAGGGGCAAAATGTATGAGTAGCTTGTCTTGTCATGCTGCGCTCTCAGAGAGAATCTCCAGAAGAGCTCTGCTTCAACAAAAAAAGAGGAAGATTTTGCCTTTATTTACCTGTAAGAGTTCCTTCGCAGACCCTCGCCTGTCAACATCCATCTCAAGGCAGCGGTTCAAAAAGTCCCGGAAAACCACAGAAAGTCTTTCGGGATTCTGGAGTTCTGGTGTCCCATTGGTAGCTATCAAATACAAGGCCTAGGAGATAAAATAACCAATTGAATCAGTCCCAACAAGACAACTGTTCTACCTTCTCTTTTTATTTAGGCCAGGGGTAGGCAACCCTGGCTCTTTTATGACTCGTGGACTTCAACTCCCAGAATTCCTGAGCCAGCCACGCTGAGGGGAAAGGGAGAGGTTTCCAAGTTGAGCCATGCTGGCTCAGGAATTCTGGGAGTTGAAGTCCACGAGTCATAAAAGGGCCAAGTTTGAAGACCCCTGCTCTTAATCTTCGTCCTAGGATAGGGGTAGGCAACCTTGCCTCTTTTATGACTGGTGGACTTCAACTTACAGAATTCCTGAGCCAGCATGGGGGAAACTATGGCCCCTTCATGACTTGGGGACTTCAACTCCCAGAATTCCTGAGCCAGCCATGCTGAGGGGAAAGGGAGAGGTTTCCAAGCTGAGCCATGCTGGCTCAGGAATTCTGGGAGTTGAAGTCCACAAGTCATAAAAGGGCCAAGTTAGAAGACCCCTGCTCTTAATCTTTGTCCTAGGATAGGGGTAGGCCACCTTGGCTCTTTTATGACTCGTGGACTTCAACTCCCAGAATTCCTGAGCCTTTCCTGAGGGGAAAGGGAGAGGTTTCCAAGCTGAGCCATGCTGGCTCAGGAATTCTGGGAGTTGAAGTCCACGAGTCATAAAAGAGCCAAGATTGCCTACCCCTGATTTAGGCAGATGTTCAGATACTCCTCGTCACACCCATATCCTTCTCTTAGAAACCCATAAAAGCAAAATGCACAATCACAACTGGGAGCAGAATTCCTGTTGCTAAACAAGGATATTGTTAATTATTGCACCAGGTTTTATTGCCTTGTTTGGCTCTATTGTTAAGTGAACCACTGCAGCTGTTAAGTCCATCGTGCAGATGTTAAGCAAATCTAGCTTTACCCATTGACCTTTGTTGTGGGAAGTCAGCTGGGAAGGGGACAAATAGCGATTGTGACTTTGGGATGCTGCAACCATCATAAATACATGCCAGTTGCCAAGCACTCAGTTCTCATTATGGGACTGTGGGAATGCTGCAATGTCTTTAAATGTGAGGTCATAAGTCATAAGTCACTTTTTTCAATGCTGTTGCGACTTTGAATGGTTATCAAACCAATGATTTAAGTTGAGGACTGCCTGTACAGTCAATGTAATTTTGAGAAGGGCTCAAACGGGTGAGCGTTACTTATCAGAGCAAACCAGGTTTTTCTGTGCAGAACTTCAATAGGGGGAAGGGGTTGTTTTGTCAGATTTTTGACCAAAATACCCCTCTTTCGGTCAATTGATCAAAGGACTTCTATCTTCTGCAACAAGAAAGGAGAGTTCTAGCCATCTTGTGGAGCCAATTTCTTAACATGGCTTACTTGAAAGGGTTGACATCAATTTTGAAAGTCTAGCAGAGTTCTCTCTCCCTGCACCCTTTATATGCAAGAGAATCAAGGTGGGACAATCTTGAGTATCTTTCTCACCCACTCCTCTCTTTCTGAGAGCTAAGCTGGTATTTACATAACCCTGAAGAAGGAATGCATGGGCTGTTATCTCAGTACACTTCTACGTTAGGAAAAAACTGCAGGAGAAATTTTCCCCACCGCCTTTTCTAGGACAGACATCTAGAAATGTCTGTCCTATTTAGTCCATAAGTTGGCTGTGGTATGGTCTCCATCCAAATGTACAGTCCATGAATTTCACCACACTCTCAAGTTTTGGAAGGACTCAAACACAACAGTGTAGAACAGGGGTCTTCAAACTAGACCCTTTTATGACTTGTGGACTTCAACTCCCAGAATTCCTCAGCCAGGCATGCTGGGAGTTGAAGTCCACAAGTCATAAAAGGGCCAAGTTTGAAGACCCCTGGTGTAGAATGTTGATCTTACCCTGAGAGGATTTTCATTGAGATACGGAGGTTCTCCTTCTACCATTTCTATTGCCATGATTCCTAAAGACCAAATGTCCACTTTGGGGCCATATGCTTTCCTTGTGACCACTTCAGGAGCCATCCAGTAAGGCGTTCCCACCATTGTACTCCGCTTACTCTGTTCAGGAGTTATCTGAGCACAGAAGCCAAAATCAGCTGCAGGTAACAGAAAATGGAAATGATTACTGTAGAAACCATACTGGTCACCGAACATAGAACATAAAATAACAGGGTTGGAAGGGAGCTTGGTGGTCTTCTAATCCAACCCCCTGCTCAAGCAGGAGACCCTACACCATTTCAGACAGTTAGCTGTCCAGTCTCTTCTTGAAGACCTCCAGGGTTGGAGCACCCACAACTTCTGGAGGCAAGTCGTTCCACTGGTTCATTGTTCTCACTGTCAGGAAGTTTCTCCTTAGTTTCAGGTTGCTTCTCTCCTTGTTTAGTTTCCATCCGTTGCTTCTTGTCCGGCTTTCTTCAGGCGCTTTGGAAAATAGATTGGCCCCCCCTCACCTTTGTGGCAACACCTCAAATCATTCAAAAGTTATAGCCACATTTATGTGTGGCCACACACCTGATGGTTCAAAAATGGCAGAAATCATTCAGATCAGAGATCATTCAAAAATAGCCAAATACTTGGTCATTCAAAAATGGCAGACGATACAGAGAAGCAAGCAAAAAAGGAAGAACTTCAAGGAAGAGAAGATTCACGTTGATATTAAACTTGATATATTAGAGCAGGCATGTCAAACTCGCAACGTCACGTGACGTCGCACAGCGTATCGGGCCGGTTTTGTCATTGCCGGCAATGGGGTGGGCGCAGCTTCCACATGACGTGTCCGGTCCGTGGGCCGGCAGTTTGACACCCCTGTATTAGAGGAGCTCAGAGAGGTAAAGTCAATGTCAAAGATGAAAGTAGGTAAAATTTATTATAATCAATGAACAGAACACAAAACATGTCCACGCTTAACTTTGTATAGTCATACTTTAAGTCACGTATGACTTGGCACTAAAGCATCTTCAGGATCTCCTTCATCCACAACCAATCAAACTGACCCATTTATCCCAGAAGAAACTGCTGCTGATCTTCTATTTCCATCAGGTTTATGAAGGTTTATAGATGCTACTTTTCTAGGGTAATAATAATAATAAAGTTGGAAGAGACCTTGGAGGTCATCTAGTCCAACTCCCTGCTCAGGCAGGAAACTCTATACCATTTCAGACAATCTCTTCTTAAAAACTTCCAGTGTTGGAACATTCATCGCTTCTGGAGCAGGTTGTTCCACTGGTTAATTGTTCTAACTGTCAGGAAGTTTCTCCTTAGTTCTAGGTTGCTTCTCTCCTTGATTAGTTTCTCCATCCGTTGCTTCTTGTCCTGCCCTCAGGTGCTTTGAGAACAGCTTGACTCCCTCTTCTTTGTGGCAATCCCTGAGATATTGGAACACGGCTATCATGTCCCCCCTCGTCCTTCTCTTCATTAGACTAGACATAGCCAATTCCAGCAGTTAACTGTAGTACCTACAGTTTGGAATAATCTGCCCTTTGGACTGAGGGTGGATTTGCCTTGCTTTGTCTTTACGAAAGATGTTGAAAACAGTTGTTCAAGACCCCTTGAGGCACACCTGAGCATTTTATGGCCTCCTGGCCATATCCATCCCTTTGACTGTCCCTGTCCAGCCAGTGTGAAGTCAATCGGAAATTAGAAATCAAATGTAAACAATTGTATGCCATGCATGCAATTCAGCTGAATAGCTCGGTTTATTGTCTATGGAGATTTTCAATCATCTAGGTCATGATTGTCCCAAAAGTGCTTTTTTCAAAAAAGCAACTGGACTTTCTTAGTTTATTTGCTTTGAAAACAGTTCTCTTCTCACCCAAGAAGCTTCTTGGAATGAGAAGCAAAACGTTTTCAAAGAAAATAAACCAAGAAAGGAAAGCTGCTTTTTTGAAAAAAGCACCTTTGGGAGATTTCAGCCTATTAGTTCAGCCCTCCATAGAAGTCCCAGTTTCTTAGATGCCCCTTTGGGAAAATTAATTGCCCACACCTGCCTTAAGGTGTTGCATGACGCCTAAAAGTGACGACTGCCCCTAAGTCTTTGATTTGATGATTTCTTATCTATTTAATTCCTTTAAGCATGGCTGTTTTATTGTTTAATGCTTCATAAATGAACAACTGAAAGTATTGTTAAGTGTGGCGGTAATACATTGAGTAAAATAAATAATTCCCTTTGGGCACCAATTCCTATTGATACAGATACACTCATGTGTGTATCATTTTACACATTGCCCGGTTTTTAAAAATGGAATTCAACTGCACCCTTTGCTGTCTTAAATTTCTTGGACTGATTCCAACATTCCCTTACAACTGTTCATTTCCACCATGTTTAGCCGTCCATTAAGCTTTGGAAATCGGTGCTACCAGCGCCTTAATTAATTCTTTTATAGCTATATGATCTACTATTGTCATCGATTTCAGAGATCGATAAAACAGTGCAAAGCAATCATTTAACTAAATAAGAGATACAACAGCAAACATCAAGCAATATTAAATCAAGCTAGTCAATGAAATCCCAGTGCTTGAGCGAATCAGCAGGTCTTTCAAATCTATGGTAATAATATCCAGATGGCTGAAAGCAGGGAAGTCCATCCCATAATTCAGAGTGCCAGGCTGTAATGGCAGAAGGGATAGGAAAAAGAGGACAGGAAAAAGAGCCACAACCAAGGTGATGATGGTCAGAAGAAAGAAATCAAGAGTCCAGAGCAGAAATGTAATTTGAAAAAGCACCTTAGACGTGATCTTTGGGAGATAAAGAGGGTTTCAGGCACAAGCAACAAAACAGCTCTGAGAATGGGTCAAATAGACTTCTTCACTGTTGATCACCAGTTTACAAGAATCTTGCCAGATTCTGAATTCCCGTGGGAATGGCAGACACAGACCTCAGGGTTTGACCTCAATGTTTCCTCCTCTAAGCTTCTTTCAACCTTCTCTTCTGGGGCCTCCTCTACTTCAGTCACTGGTTCCACCACAGGGGAGGGAGAGAGGAAGCATGTTCAAGCTGGTCAGACTGACGTCAGCCCTTCAAGGCAGACCAGACCAGGAAACCCAAGTTATGAACACTAATACTATTTTTATTGTACAATAAAAGAGCCTTTCAGGCATGAATGAGCTTTTCCCCTCCTTCTCTTTATCTTCATGAGAACCGATGAGGGTGTCAGCTGCCACCTTATGCTTCCGTGTGCTTTGCTGTTATGCAGTGACATACTGCCATGAACTGTGGGCAGGGGAATGAAAGGGGGAAACGAAAGTAAGTTCTATATCTCCTTGAGACGCTGCCTAAAGGTCGCCCACCTGGAAGAAGGAGAGGACTGCATACCAAATTGCACTTAGACTGGCAGTAATGAAAACATCTTGCATGAACCCGATTGGTTACATTGGGGTGGGCAATGAGAGATAGTTAAGGGAGGAAAATTAGAACTTAGGAATTTTGGCATGCGATTCTCAGTTCTGGCTTTGCAATGCTGCAATACATTTGATCTTTATTAAACTATATTTTCCTCAACAAATGGAGCCAAGGATCATTTCTATTTAAAGGTTTAGGTTGTGGCAGGTCCAACAGAGTGTCCTATCTGAGTCACTTTCTCAGGTTACCGCTCTGCCCCAGATTTCTTTTATCTAACCATTATCTTGAGTGTGGCTCTTCCTCTCATTCCTCCAGATTAGTCCTTCTGCCCGTTACACAGATTCATGAAACACACAGTGGTAGACAATCGCCTAAGTCCTTGAAGATATTCCTATAAGGAGGATGAGATAAACCCAACTAAATCTGTCTTTCATGCTGTAACTTAACCGTAGAAGACAATATTATTTTTGGAAGGAGATTTTTTACCATCTTCTTCTCTGGGAGAAAGCGATGGCTGTCAAGGCAGGATGGATAGACAGCACAATAGCAGACAGGGTACTTACTGAGTTTCACAGATCCGTCCATCCCAAGAAGTATGTTGTCACTCTTGATGTCTCTATGGATCACTTGGTTTGAATGCAAGAAGTCCAATGCTTGCAGGCACTAATAACAGCAACAGTAATACAAGAACATATTTTAAAGAGGGAAGAGCAATGTTTTGACTTCACAGGAGAAGCAGGAGGCAGTACCACTTTCAAAATAATGGTGAATTGTGGATTACAAGGGGGAGTGAACACTTCCGCTTAAGAATATATTTCAGCTTTGTCCTAAGATCATTAACTTTCCTTTTCCTACCAGATGGAAAGTTACTTTCAAAGTTCTGCTCCACCACTGCACAATTCTTCAATTTTATCCAATCATACATCCAAGCAGTTGCTAGGAGTCAACACGGACTTGAAGGCATAAATAAAAGAGAGAAAGTCGTGTATTCATTAATCATATGGTTTCCTTGCCCTAAACTAGTTTTAATGAGCATCTAGTTTGGACACAATCGCATATCGAAAATAGTGCGACTGTGAGAAATTGACCAGGTTAATTGCAAGTGCCTTGAAAGTGATACCACACTGGAATGGAAACAGGTTCAGTAGAATCTTGATTTAATACGTCAAGGAATTATTGTTTAAAAAGGGAAGATTTACTTCATCATAAAGATATCCACTATTCTGTTTTCTCAGCTCAGTATCTCTTACCTCCCTGCAAACAGCTGCAATCTGCCCTTCATCCATGCACGTTTCTGTAACCACATCTGTCAAGGAACCCCCAGCCAAGTACTCCATTACGACCCAGAGTTCATCTCCAACAAGGTAACTGAAAAAATTAAAAAAAAAATAGGATGCATTCACACAGTTATACTTCAAGACTTTGCAGCAAACCGTTCTGAATTAAAACATTTCAGGATAAAATCTCTTGAAAGAGATTAGAGTAATGTTGGTAGCAAGCATCTCACGGAAGGCCAGTGTAAACTTTCCAACAATAAACTTTTGAAGGAATCTGACAGGATTTTTTTTCTGATTAATACATTTTAGGAAAAGGTGCCAGTTTTCAGCTTATGAAAGTTTATGCCTTGTAAGGATGCTAAGAGAAAGACACAGGCATGTCTTGAGCAGAGGTTTGAAGTTGCAGGACACAGCTTGACAAACTCTGAGTTTATTGCTTCTTATATACTTATTACATACATAGGCTTTACCATTAGATGCTGACATTTTACATTCATAAGTTTAACCATTAGATGCTGACATAAAGTTTCTTCATTGGAAAATTCCTTCATATAAGCAACTATTTTCTAGTAACATATTACCTGTTCAAAGACCAGGTAAAAACAAATACAGGGAGATGAAAAGCAGAAGGAACTAACAAAGACAGGAAGAGATAGGAAGTTAGGTAGGTGAGGTATTAAGTCAAAAGGTGTATTACCTTTTGGCTGCTTCATTAAGACAAAGGGTATCAAAATGTTATGAGGTTTCTGGGGGGGGGAAGCATGGCAGTTTGCTGCGCATGCATTTTTCCCCACAATGCCTTTTCCTAGAACGCATTAAAATTTCCTTGCAATGTTTGCTTACCATAGACCAACACCGCCATCCTCCTACAATGTTTGTAACAATAAAAGAAAACAGGAAAAAATCAGGAGGAAAAAAAAAAAGCAACACTCGGGAGTACTTACCTATCTAAATAGTTCACGATGTTGGAATTCTTATTTTCCCTCATGACCAGAATTTCATTGATTATTAATTCCTTTTTGGGTTGTTGCTGGAGATTCATCTGCTTTATGGCCACCTGGAATGATATCAACCCCAAAACAAGAGGGGGGGCGAGAAAAATCGTACAATAATTGCGTAATAAACACCCGAAAGCGAGGGCTGGAAGATTAAGGCGATAGCAACATTAAAGTGTCAAGCTGCGAAGATCGCTGATGCTGTTTCGGCCATTACTGCTTCTTAGCTTGCCTACAAATTCAGGGGGGGAGGGGAAGGAGTGGAATCTGTGGATTGCAGATGCCAAACGGCCAGGCCATGAGAACCAAGGTTACTCAGAGATTGTTTACAACAGCGGTTCTCAACCTGTGGGTCGCGACCCCATTTGGGGTCGAACGACCGTTTCACGGGGGTCACCAAACACCGCAGTCCGCCATTTTTTTCCCATTTCCCCTCGGCCATCGCGCACGCGCCGCACATGCACGATTCAGCCCGTCGCACTGCGCATGTGCGATTTGGCCCATCACGTGTGCGCCATGCATGCATGATTCAGCCCGTTGCGTGCACGCCGCGCATGCGCGTTTTGGGCTGTCACGCACACCGCGCATGCGCAGTTTGGGTCATTGCACCGCACTTGCGCAGTTTGGGCCGTCACGCCGCACATGCGCAGCGCAGGTCGGGGTCGCGCCGCGCATGGGCGGCGCAGGTGGGGTCTCGGCCTGAAAAAGGTTGAGAACCGCTGGTTTACAAGAACTGATGACTTTCTCTCATAACAACTGTCTCAAGCTTAATTGGACAATGTGACCTACACTATGAGGGCAGAGGAGTTTCTGTACTTTTAATATACTGATTATGATGCCAATTGGTCAGAGCTGGCTTCCCTTTCATCTATGCCAAAGTGGTGTACTCAATAAAGTTTTGCACTGGAGGTTGGATCTCCTCAGCTGTGCTTACTGCGTTGGGTTTGTCAGTCAGAACCACGACATTAAGTTTATATTTAAACCACTTTGCATACAATATCTGATTGCTAAGCAACTAGGGGCTCCTCTCTCTGTTTTTTAGGCAGCATCTCTTACCCCCTTTCCCCCAAATCATTCTCACATTCCATCACAGGTATTGAAGACGTTATAATTCTCACATGCAGAAGTTGATCATTATAAACTATATCCTAACACCCTTTCTTTTCAACCTGGGTCATTCGGACCCACACCATAATGGTGAGAAAAGCACAAATACAGATAGTCCTCGACTTACAATGGTTTGTTTTGTGACCGTTCAAAGTTATAATGGCATTGAAAAAAATGAATTATGACCATTTTTCAGAGTTATGATGTTTACAGAATCCTCATGTGATCAAAATTGAAATGCTTGACAACTGGTTCATATTTATGACTGTTGCTGTGGATCCCTTTTTGTGACTGTCTGACAAGCAAAGTCAATGGGGAAACCAGATTCACTTAACCACTGGGTAATTTATTAACTGCAGTGATTCACTTAATAACTGAGGCAAGAAAGGTGGTAAAATGGGGCAAAACTCACTTAACAAATGTCTCACTTAACAAAAAGTTTGGGCTCAACCATACGTCGAGGACTATCTGTATTGAGATGATGCAACAGGTGTCGGGGTGTAGGAGGCCTGGCTCTGGTGGTCCTAAGGTAAGACGTTCTCCAAAATTAAGACCTAGTGCCTCTTTGGGAGACAAAAAAAATATAAGACCTGCTTTTAATTTCGGAGAAACATGGTATTATCTACTAGAATGAGTTCTACAAATGTTGCTGGAACTTGGCTCTGGGGCACCTATATCACATAGTACATAATATTTTATTCTCTTCTCTTTCGAGATCTTCTTCTCCCATGACTTGATATACTTTTTCATGAAAGGAAATGCTGTTTTTTTTTTAAAAAAAAAGATTGTACTAAATAAAGCATGGTCTGCTTTTCCATCACTGAAGTTGCCAATTCCTACCTTGAATTGGTGTGGATAAATTTTAACAATCTATCAGTGTTTAGATATTTATGGAGATTGGCACCTGAGGAAGTAAGTAAGTGAAGGAGGGAGGGAGGAAGGGAAGGTAGAGAAAAGGAAGGAAGAGAGAGAGGAAAGAAGAAAGAAAGGGTGGGAAGATAGAGAAAAGGAAGGAAGGAAGGAAGGAAGGAAGGAAGGAAGGAAGGAAGGAAGGAAGGAAGGAAGGAAGGAAGGAAGGAAAGCTAAGTTTTGTTGTATGTCCCAAAAAGTCTTTAGATCACCTAGGACACAAGCAGAAAATGTATATGCACACCATGAACTGCATCATCAGATTAGTGGTCCAAACAACGAGAATCTTGGGCTGAGCATATTTCCACTTAGAATGCTCAGTGCTCGGTCCTCAATGTTTCAAAGCAAAATTACTCCGAAATAAAACAGCATCACACTCACCTCCTGCCCTGTAGCAATGTCTATTGCTGTATAAACAGTACCCGAAGCCCTAAGGAAAAATAACAACAGTTGAGATGTCAGATGTCAGACATCAGCCAGAGGAGGAGAAGAAGAATAACTTAATTGAGCATAATAACATGAGAAAGATCAGCAGGCTGCCCAACTTAACATAATTCTGAGAACCACATCTATCCAAGCATCTCTACATTGAATGGGGATGTTTGGAAGAACCTGAATCCTCTTTTCATGGGGTCCTTGATGCTCTCTGAGTGTGGTTGTTTTCCTGTACATCTCTTTAGTGCTAGAAGCTCCAAATTCTCTTTCCTATTGGCCTATTTTCTCCTAGCCAAACAGCCTCCAAGCATCAAGATAGGACAGTGTTTCCCAACCTTTTGCTGGCTGGAGAATTCTGGGAGTTGAAGTTCACACACCTTAAGGTTGCCACAGTTGAGAAACACTGGGATAGGATGTCAACTACATCTTCTCTACAAGCTGGGGTGGCTGTATAAGGTTGGGAATCATCAGCATACTGATAATATTGTCAGATGAGCTTCCCCAGAGCTTTCATGGAGTTGTCGAGCACAGGAGAGAGAGAATGGCCCCAGTGGCATCCCACCTGTCAGAAGCTCACAGGATGACTTGTCATCTCCACAGACTCAAAGTATCCACCGAAGAAGGAGTGGAGCCTTTGCCCACGACGCTATAGATGGTCGAGTAAGATATCGTGGTTTGGGGTATCAAAGACTGCCTGGAAGCTCCAACAGGACAAGGAGAGGCATTACCTATCCAGGTCCCAAAAAAGATCACGTACGAAAGAATCAACAGGATCTTTCTGGCCCTGAATGCTGAATAGAAATACTTAGAAGGATGCGCAATGAGGGAATAATCCTGTATGATCTTTGAAATAAAAAATTAAATTTCAATGCCAATTACATTTCAGGAAAGCAAGGATATTTCGGGGGGAGGGGGGTCAGGCCTATGCATTCACATGGCCCTCAAGCTAAAAAATTGAGTAAGTTACATACAAACGGGTGAAATAATAATTGATTGAAATCGTAGTTTCTTGTCTCTGTGTATATGATTATATATAATTATATACCTATGGAGATAAACACAAATACATATCTATACATGCACAAACACATATGCATACATGCATACACACAGGCATCCTCATTTTACAAGGAACCACAATTGGGACCACAATTCCCACTGCTAAGTAAGGAGGTTGTTTTGCCATGACCATTACGTGACTCACTATAGTTGTTAATGAATTGCATGGCCCTGGTGGCGCAGCGGTTAGCGTGCAGTATTGCAGGCTAACTCTGCCCACTGCCAGGAGTTCGATCCTCACTGGCTCAAGATTGATTCAGCCTTCCATTCTTCCAAGGTCAGTAAAAGGAGGACCCAGATTGTTGGGGGCAAGATGCTTAATCTGTAAACTGCTTAGGGAGGGCTGTAAACCACTGTGAAGCGGTATATAAGTCTAAGGGCTAATGCTATTGTTAAGCAAATCCAGCTTTCCTTATTGACTTTCCTTGTCAGAAGCCAGCCCTGGGGAAGGTTGCAAGTAGGAATCACATGACCCTGGGATTATGCAACCATGCAGCATAAACATGGCCGTTGCCAAATGCCCAAATTTTGATCACGTGACCATGGGGATGCTGTGATGGTCATAAAGGTGAGAACTTGGTTGCAAGTCCGTTTTTTCAGTGCCGCTGTAACTCTGAATAGTCACTAAATGAAAGTTTGTAAGCTCACCTTCAAACACTCCCACATAACACGCAGAGTATAGTCCTCAAGTTACAAACATTTGTTTAGCAATCATTTAAAGTACAAACACACACACACACACACACACACACACACACACAGAGAGAGAGAGAGAGAGTCAGTTGAATACTGGCAGGGAACGTATCCTATATACTGTATATGTAAAGAACTTTTTAGTACAATAGAATAATAGACATTTGTTGTTGTTGGTTGCGAAGTCGTGTCTGACCCATCGTGACCCCACGGACAACGTTCCTCCAGGCCTTCCTGTCCTCTACCATCTTCTGGAGTCCACTGAAGCTTACGCCTACTGCTTCAGGGACTCCATCCAGCCACCTCATTCTCTGTCGTCCCCTTCTTCTATTGCCCTCCATCTTTCCCAGTATCAGGCTCTTCTCCGGTGAGTCCTTCCTTCTCATTAGGTGGCCAAAGTACTTGAGTTTCAACTTCAGGATCTGGCCTTCTAAAGAGCAGTCAGGGTTGATCTCCTCCAGGCCTTCCTGTCCTCTACCGTCTTCTGGAGTCCATTGAAGCTTATGCCTACTGCTTCAGGGACTCCATCCAGCCCCCTCCTTCTCTGTCGTCCCCTTCTTCTCTTGCCCTCCATCTTTCCCAGCATCAGGCTCTTCTCCGGTGAGTCCTTCCTTCTCACTAGGTGGCCAAAGGACTTGATACAATACATTTTCTCTCTCGAGCTTTTTAGTATCTAGTGTCTATGGGCCTCACCGTTTAAAGATTGATATTATATTGTAGTTAGGCCCTGCTGTATTTTGCTGGTGTGCAACTGACAGATTGGATGGCAAATGTGATTTCAATGTAGATTTTGTTATTTATTATTTTATTTTAGAATTTTTAATGTTTTCAACTTGCTCTGGTCTTCGACTGTAATAAACACTGACTTTGACTACAGTCATAAATTACACACCTTACAAATAAACAAAACACAAGTAAAATAGATAAAGCGCAACGAGAGAAAGAAGAAACGGACTTTAAGAAAGATACAAAAATAAGAACTTTTTTAACACCATACAACATATATATCATATGGCACCAATGTAATACATGAGGGTCCATATGTGTGTTATTGCCTTGATTGTTCTTGTTTAATTAAAGAAATAAAGCCTCTAAGAGGAAGCCCGTTGCAAGTTTCGCCCATCAACAGGGAGAAGGAAAACAGATGGTGCATATATAAATTTCTAGCCTTCTGATTTGTGTTATTTGTGTTAACAAATCCCACCGAGGGGTAATTTCAGATTAGAGTTGTGCTCCAGTATTTATTTAAAGTACCATAGGCCGCTTCAGAAATCCCAAAGCTTTTTGCAAGAAAATTCTCTGAGATCCATGAGCAATCCTAACCCCAGGTGAAAGAAATCTTTCTCTTTCAGTTTATTTATTGCGTAGAACTAAAAGTACAATAATATCAGTAGCGAGTGCTAGAGATGTCTGCTTTGCTCAACCCCAACACAACCCCAGCAGAACCCAAATTA
This sequence comes from Bothrops alternatus, assembly GCA_034064705.1. NCBI lineage: Eukaryota > Metazoa > Chordata > Lepidosauria > Squamata > Viperidae > Bothrops > Bothrops alternatus. The sequence goes on along the minus strand of JARGCV010000423.1, from coordinate 1,447,028 downwards.
TTGAGTGCAATTAAGCCTATCGGCCCCCTCTGTTCACAGAGATTAACTGGTGATAGATAAATTTCCATTGCATTTTAATCATTCTGTTCTCAACTTGGTCTTTCGATCCAATACAATATTTTTACTGACAGAGAATGTATCATTTTAATATAAATGCAAATGGAAATGGGATTTTTGGTGACTAATAGGGGTGTTTAATCCAATTTGTTTACATAAAAAAATTAATTCAGTGTATTCAAGGCTGTCAGGGCAGAACCATGGCTCCTGAGCTTAGAGGAGTCTGATTTGTATATTTTATTTAGAAAAGCCTGTTTACATCCAGGCTGAGCCTCTTGGGGGGAACTAGAAAAAGGAGATTTACAGGCAAAGTAAATGCCTTTCGAGATTGATTTGCACGTACGGTTCCCAGTCAGAATTTATTGCAACGTGGTCCATGGGAAAAGCTGCAGCAAGAACTGCTCTGTGCATATTTTCAAGGGCACACAAGCTAAACACATTTATATTCCCATCCCATAAAGAAGGCGACGCCCTGCAGACACATTCTAGGATCAATGGGAGCATAGTTCTCCAGGCCAAAGGTAAGAACAGCCAGGTAGTTAGCACAATTCTTTCTTTCATGCAGCATGTTCCACACAGGGTGGGGTGAGGGTGTCAACATCTGGAAAATGGCGGACAGGAAATGATGGTTCAGATTCCCAGGGCACAGAATGCGACAATTCGCCACAGCCAATTCTCTGTAGTCCACCCCTTGCCATGGCCAACTTCCCTTCGACAACTCACGGTGGACAACTCCGTGTGGGATACCCACCCCTGTTTCTTCAACATTATTACCATTTTTGTCCATAGAAATCACGTCAAAGAAACAGTGGTGGGTAATATTTATCGCGTTGAATTATCGCACATGGAATTTTCTGAGGCAAATTGTCCCAGGGCGAAATGGCCACAGCAAGATGGCCACAGTGAATTGTCCTACACCTCCCAGGACCGCAGCACAACACCCAACATTTCGCTGACCTTCCACCACAGATGCGTCTCCAGTAGACTTCATCTCTGGGATGCATTACAAAAAAAAAACAAACCCTTTGCACAACAGGAAATTTTTAGAATGCTTCAATATAATCTGGAATGCAGGTAGTCTTCGACTTATGAGCACAATCCAGCCCAAGATTTATGTCGCTAAGGGAGACAGTTGTTAAGTGAATCACTGCAGTTGTTAACATACTTACAACCATTTGTTTAGTGACCGAGGTTACAACGGCAACTGACTCATACTTAGGATGGTCGCAATGCCATGATCATCACCACATGGTCATCTTTTGCAATCTGTTAACAAGCAAAGTCCATGGGGAAGCCAGATTCACTTAGCAACTGTGTTACTAACTTATTAACAGCTGTGGCAACACGTTCCTAAAATGGAATAAAACAACTGTCGTAGTGAGCAACAGAAATTTTGGGCTCCATTATCATCATAAATTGAGGTTTACCTGTATATCACGGGCATATTCTCTTAATAATGATCTCATTAATATTATGAAATATCCTTTTAAAACATTTCCCAATTTTGTAAACCCTTTTGGAAGAGGGTTTAAATCTATCTATGTCATACTGAACACTTGGTAGTAATTTGGCTGTGGGGCCATGCTACTATTTTGGTGGTCCATAAAGCCTTCAGGTTATAAACAGTACATCTCTATACCAGGTAATATATGATGGTCCATGTTGAAGAAGACTTGATGATAAAAAGGAAATAGGAAGAAAGGAATACTAACCCTTGGCCAATTTTTTCGAACCGTGTGTATTTCTTCTTCGGGTCTCCAACACTCACAATACTTCCTAAAACAAGAAAAATAGACAGACATTAAAAAGGCCTAGACAAAAGATGGTACACAATTTCCAAATAATTTTGGAAAAAAAGAAAAGTTGACTATTGTCAGAAATTCTTAGTCTGGAGAACAGTAAGAATTAAATATTAAGGTGAGATTCAGTAAGCAATAGAAAACAGATCAGTTGTAACAAAACTTCCAAAACGAAGAAAAAGGCTAACAGTGTCACCCAATAGTCTAAAATGGCAAAATATTTATTTGGGTGCCACCTTTCAAATTTTGGAAAAGAGATATTAGGACCGCACAATGCTTCAGTTTCAAAATCTGCACTTTAGGAATCAAATCTGAAGACCTGTAAAGTCTTAGATAAATAGCACTTCCTATAAGCTAGGTTTAAAAAAAAAAAACTACATTGTGTAAGTGATCAGTCATTCCTTCTTCTCTGGCTGATGGATTAATATAACAAAGATATCTTACACGAAGTGCAAATCAAACTTGCTATTCCAAATTTTTTCTACACTATTTTCCCTATCAGTCTAGAATATAAACAGTTTCAGAAAGGATTCATAATTTGCTTCTCCCTAAATTTCCAAGGGCCCACGGCTTTTCCTTCAAATAATAATAATAAAAAAACCAATAACCATTCAATCTCATGAATTCACAAAATCTCTTGAAATTTCCATACTCCTACGAGATCTGGCAAGTTGAAACCTATCATTCCATTTTCCATTTTTGCTTGAGAGCTTCTGTCAGCTTTGGCGATGGGAATTATCGCAGTATTTTTGCAGACCAGCTCGTGAAGTAGTGAAGAATAGTATAGGAAAGTCAGAAGGACTATAAACCTTGTGCCATCTGGTTAATTGCACATCCAATGCAGACACCATGTGCAGCAGTGGTTGGAACAGATAATGAAATTCAACAAGGTAAAATTTGTTAAACGTGTTTGGTTCATCTATTTTTCCTTCTATAAGCATACAGATATGTACACACAAACACACACACACACACACACACAGAGAGAGAGAGAGAGAGAGAGAGAGAGAGAGAGAGAGGGAGGGAGGGAGGGAGGGAGGGAGGGAGGGAAAGAAAAAGAAAGAAAGAAAGAAAGAAAGAAAGAAAGAAAGAAAGAAAGAAAGAAAGAAAGAAAGAAAGAAAGAAAGAAAGAAAGAAAGAAAGAATGAATACACCAGGTCTGAATATATGAATATTTCAATATCAAAATTTCAATGGCAAGTAATTTAGTTGAAGATCAAAAATTGTATTATAATCTGTATACCTCTGAGTATCATTTTCCGTCATCCCTTCCAGTAACTAATAATCAGAGAATATCCTTCTTCCTATCCCCCTTTTTATATCCAGTACTCTAAGGTATTAAACAATAACCCAATTATCTTAAATTAGATAAGCATCAGTGTATTGAAATAACACAATGTATCAAGATTTATACTAACATAATAAAAGGGGGGGGAGATGTAAGATGGATCCCTTTTCTTTTACGGGTTATTACCAGCCATGATCATTTATTCACTGTTATCCGACATCAATGATTTCAGAAAAGAATTAACAATGATTTTGAAGAGATAGAGTCCCATAATATCTTTATAAAAATGGGTGGAAGAAAACAATGGAGATATCAGAAAATGTGGTTAACAAAGGAAGGAGGTATTGCCTAGATTTCTTTTTTAAAAAAATCTTAATTCATCTTTAATTCTTTTCCTAATTAGCCAGAGAGATATGTGTTAAGTTATCCAGTCTTCAAAAACATGACAGAAATTTCAAGCAAATTTTCCATCTCTGATTCAAAGCTGGCTCAAAGGAAAACCTTTGAGCGTGGTAATCAAGTGCCTATTACATTATTAAAGAAAGAGAAATGAAAGTCGACAATAATCAAGCAAGCAAAATGAGTTTAAAGATTCAGGGCAGGGAATCAGATCAAACTGGGCTTCATTAATAACGCTGCTCAGCCATAAATGTTTTGTTTCACAATATTGCAGCAAAATATCTGGCATATGGGTTGTACTTATTGGCTTTAGTTTTCTACTTATGTTAATACACTAAAGAGTTGGCTGGAATGGAGAGGGAGGGAGGGAGGGAGGGAGGGAGGGAGGGAGGAAGGAAGGAAGGAAGGAAGGAAGGAAGGAAGGAAGGAAGGAAGGAAGGAAGGAAGGAAGGAAGGAAGGAAGGAAGGAAGGAAGGAAGGAAGGAAGGAAGGAAAGTAGACTAGGCTTTTTAAAAAAAAGAAGCAAAAAAAATTAGAACTCAAAATCCTAATGGTTCATAGATATTTTGTGCAGTGATATGAAGCAGACAGTGGTCTGGAGAGCCCTAGTTTTATAATCGTCTATGGAGATTCTCAGTCATCCAGATCAGAGGTCCCCAACCTTTGGGGCACCAGGGACCGGTTCCATGGAGAAAGGTTTTGCGTGGACTGGAGGATGTGTGGTTTTGTGTGCTGCCTGCATCCCACGGATGGGGCTTTGCTTCTTTGCGCGGACCAGTGGCTGGCATGCCGCAGCCCGGTACCGGTCCACGGACTGGGGGTTGGGAACCCCTGATCCAGGTCATAGTTATCCCAAAGATGCTTTTCCACACGGCAACTGGACTTTCTTGTTTTTCTGTGAAGACGTTTCGCTTCTCATCCAGTCAGAGCTGAAGAAGCTTCTTGGATGAGAAGCAAGACGTCTTCAAAGAAAAACAAGAAAGTCCAGTTGCCTCGTGGAGAAGCATCTTTGGGATAACTAGTTTTATAATCATTTCCAAGTTCAAACAAGCAGCATATAAATTCAGTTATCGCCGTTTTGCTGTACATTTCCAGCGGCTGGTATTTAGAAAAAAAATATCTTTCTAAACATGGAGGTGCCATTTTGAAAGCTGGCTAGCAGTTCAAAAGGCCAGGGATTTGCATCACCTACATGTTTTGAATCAGGATGTCTGGCTGTCATAAGCCCATCAAGTTATTTCAGTGATGCCCACATTCTAACACTGGACAAAAGTCTGCTCTCATAAGAGAGCATGCATATTTACTGTGTGTTAAGCACATGCAATTTTTGTACACACTTACCATGGAGTATTGTATATCCTGCCTTTTTCACACAATGGGACTTCTGGCCAATCAAGCTGAGGTTGTTAAGTTGCAACTCAATGGTTGCATTAAATGCAACGTTCTTCACCTGGTGTTTTTTTAATTAAGCCATTTCCTTAATTCATGTAATAGTCTGAGCCATAAACTTTCTGAAGAGCTTTGCAAAAATAGAAATTATTTCACCAAAAGTAAAAGAAGTCCCTGTGGATTTTACTCCATTGGTTGTTACTGGCTCTAGTAGGCGGTGTTTATCTCTGTTTCAAGGCCATGGAGCCAATGCTGTCCGAAGACATTTCCGCAGTCATGTGGCCAGCATGATGTCACAGAGTGCTGTTACCTTCTCACCAAAGTGGTACTTATTGATCTACTCGCATTTGCATGCTTTCGACCTGGCAGGAGCTGAGGTGAGGACGGGAACTCACCCCATCATGTGGCGCTCGGGTCTCAAACCTACAACATTTTAACCGCTGAGCCACTGTGCCACCCTAACCAAAAGCTGTTAGATCCTAGCCTAGCCTCATGTAGTTTACCACGTTAATGGCAATCTAACATGTCACTGTAATCAGAAGATCTTAACAGTAGTTATGGCTGCTTTTCTCAAGGTTTCGTTCTTTCTGTCACCTTCCTAATTCCGTTATGCGATTGTGTCAACAAACAAGACTGCAACAAGAGGGTGGGGGAAGAAATGCTCACTTAATTTCTCTAGAATCTCTTCATCAGTCATCTTGGATTTCTTCCGTTGCCGATCTGTGTTTCTGTACAAAGTGCTCGTGTTTGAATTTTCAGGCTGGGGGACGGTGGACTCTTTCACTGAGGCTGGTGAAGCCACAGGCTCTATCACTGAACGAGTGTAAATCTGAAACAAAGAAACAAAGAGTGGAGATTGGTGGACCTCCCCCTAACAAATCCCTGGTGACTTGTCTTCCAGATGATGACCAGTGGCCTTCTTGACCTTCCATAAATACTCCATTCATTTTCAAACATTTAATTTATCCTTTGGGTGAGCAGGGAAAGGATTTCAAGACTTCTAAGAGGCCTTTCCATTTATGACCAAATGCCGGAGGAAGAAGCCCTCTCCCATCTTTTCATGCATTGACAAAATGTTGGCATGGCAAATCAAAGACTACAAAGTCTTGGGTCAGCAGGCTAATTTCAGGGAATGGATACAAACCATTCTTTATCCAAAAAAATCTCTTGAGATCGTCAATAAATTTGGGCTCTGTGCTATATTATGGGGTTGTCTCCTCTGAACTGGGCCTTGTGAAAGGGAGAGAAATTCCGCATTTAGCTACCTCAAATCTGTTTTGTTGTATAAAGTAATCCTGGTTGGGCTTCAGATACAAACTACTTATTTGTAGGTGAAAGTGCTCTTTATCACCCTGTTGGGATGCTCTCTATTATTCCAATATATCTTTGTCTTTTTTACGCACAGAGGTCCTACTTTTACCGTCCCTTTTGTGTTGGTTCTCAGAAACATGCTTGATAATGAAATCTGTGCTACAAAGGTAACTCAAGAAGCCAGGAACCTGGAGAACAACACACTACCCTTCCCCTTGAGCTATATGGAGAAAGCAAAGATTGTGATTTTAAAAAATAACTAAATTCTGTATCTGCTGCCTTTTTCTTCCTGGTCTCCTTCAACATTCAGCAGTCCTGCTTTGATGGCACCCAAAAGATCTTACTGATTTAGTATGTTCTGGGCGTGGGGCGATCACAGGAGGTGGTTCATTGTCATCCTCCTCCTCTTCATCTTCTTCATCCTCTTCTTCAGAAACTGGGGGAGCCAATGGTGGCTCTGAAGCTGTTTTTGTGCCCTGAGGGTAAGAAATGCAGATAAAAATGAAGCTCCAGCCCAGTTACATGACTAAGCACCTAGCTCTTTAACGTCTCCTATCTTGATGTTTCCACTACCTTAATAGTATTAGTATTAGAATAACAGATCATCTATTCCAATCCCCACCACCACCCAATCAGGAGACCCTACACCATTTCTGACAGATGGCAGTCCAGTCTCTTCTTGAAATCTTCCAGTGATGAAGCTCCCACAACTTCTGAAGGCAAACTGTTCCACTGGTTGATTGTTCTATCAGAAAATTTCTCCTTATTTCTAAGTTGAATCTCTCCTTGATCAGTTTCCATCCATTGTTCCTTGTCTGGTCGTCAGGTGCTTTGGAAAATAGGTTGACCCCCCCTCCTCTCTCTGTGACAGCCCCTCAGATATTGGAACACTGCTGTCATGTCACCCCTGGTCCTTCTCTTCACTAAACTAGCCATGCCCAGTTCCCAGTTCATATGTTTGAGCCCCCAGTCCCCTAATCATCTTTGTTGCTCTTCTGTGCACTTTTTTAAAGAGTCTCAACATCATTTTGATAGTGTGGAGACCAAAACTGGTTGCAGTATTCTAGGTGTGTTCTTACCAAGGCTTTACAGAGTAGTATTAGTGCCTCACATGATCTTGACTGAATCCATTTGTTAATACCCATCAATTCCAGGCCCCTGATGGAGCAGGATTTCTCAACCATTTCTCAACTGGAAGATGCATGGACCTTCAACTCCCAAAATTCCCTAGCCAGAGTTGAAGTCCACACATTTTCAAGCTACTATGGTTGAGAATCCTAGTATGTTTTATAACAAACCCAGGACACCAACTAATTGTTAGATATCATGAGCAGCAAGACAGAAAAAAACGGTGTCTCTCACTTCTCTGGCAAAGATTTACAAGAGCACGCTTGACCCAAATCACGTATCCTTCTCAGCCATACTATAACGCTATCGACAATGGTGTGACACAAAGAAAGGATGGATTTGTTTTAACATGGAATTCTTTAAAGCCTGGGCTTATAACACTATAAAACTGCAGCCCGTGGAAGTGTTGAGAAATGGGAATCCCAAACGATCAGATGTTCCTGAAGTGAAAGATGATAGCCTGGGCAGGTTGGCAGGAATAGAAGAGGTGTTTAGAGGTACAGCTTTACATTGCTCTCTGTATGATATTTTGATTCAGAGTTTTCCTAATCCGAGCATTTCTAGGTGGATAGATGATTTTCAAGAAGAGATTGGACAACCACGTGTCTTAAAAGCATAAGGTCTCCTGCTTGAGCAGGTGGTTGGATTAGAAGACCTCCAAGGTGCCTTACAATCCTTTTACTCTATATATTATTCTATAGCAATGGCTAAGCTGGCTGGGAAATTCTGGGAGTAGAAGCCCATATACAGAACACAGAATAACAGGATTGGAAGGGATATGTAGAGGTCAAGCTCCTTATATGGAAGCAAGAATCATGCAAATTTTAATCACAATTTAAACCCAAGAATTAAAGTAAGCTACCAAATCTTGGAAATTGTGGTCGGAACCATCAGCTCCATTTTATTACATCTTTACATCTTGAGTTTTGTTCCTTTCTCAGCCTCTCTCATGCTGGAACACACACGGTTTGGAGAATTGTACATTCTGTTGTACTTTCCAACTTTTTTTTTAAATGCAGCCATGTTTACAAAACCATCCTATCTACAGAAGCATTTGTGCTTTTTAGATGCGTCTATTTCACAGAAGCTTTGCAATATGCCTCTCTTATCTGCTGGCACAATATTGTCTTTCTTGTCTAGCTGGCAGAGCAAAATTAAGTCACCCAACATGACAAATATCCCCGATCAGTCGTTTAGCACTAAAAGGAGGACCACCTATACATGCAATGCAAAATTAGCGTGGACTGCGTTAAATATATTGGTGGATTCTCTTGCTAACATGCATTCTGCTCAGTTAAACAAACGTTGTCATGAAAAGGATCATTTTTACCCTGGTGTACAGCAAATTAAGCCAGAAAACAAAGGCAATTCCAGAACATAGAAATTCATTAGCAACCGGGAGTGGGTACTTACCGAGGGATGGGCTGCAATATAGCCATGGGCACTTTTATCTGCAATGGGTAAAAGAAAATCTATGATGGTTTGGTAGATCATAAATGGTTAGTAGAAATGAAGAGGGAAGAGCATTTCAGCTTTCAGGGTCTACTTAGACAGTGAGGGTTGATTCTGCCACAAAATGATGTAGCATGGAAAAGCTTTTGTTCAATGGACCAAGTTGCTAATTAAGCCTTCTTTTGCCACATTTTAATCCAGTGGCCATCCCACTTCTCATCTTCCTTGTTTCCATCAATATAGTACTACGGTACCTATCCCAAGGGTGTCCAACCTTGGCAACTTTGAGACTTGTGGACTTCAACTCCCAGAATTCCCCAGCCAGCCCTGCTGGCTAGGGAATTCTGGGTGTTGAAGTCCACAGGACTTAAAGTTGCCAAGGGTGGACACCACTTGTCTATCCTCTGAGCTATTCCAATCTTCCTTCTTCTCTATATTTGCTATTTTTAACTCTGTAAAAAAGACCATCTGTAAACTATGGTTGTTCTCTGCCCTCAAGTCATTGTTGACTCCTAGAGACTACATAGAAAAATGTTCTCCATGACAGCCTCTCCTCAATGGTCAACGTTTTTGTCCCAATTTGGACATCCAGCTGCAGCCTTTTCGTCTCACTCGGGATGGCAGGATCTCCGTGACCTTTGCTTACCTCCTGATGTAAAACTCATATATTTCTGGTTGTTGACCGTCTCTTTGGAATCGTAGAATTTGAGAACATCCAGAACAGCTTGTGGGTTTTTCTTCTGTTCCAGTTTGGTAATGTTGGAAGTCTGTAGTAGCCTGGCCCACTGCTCAGGAATGCCCTGCAAAAGCCCAGTAAGACAGGTGAGGCCTCAGAGGATTCCACCCAGCTCAGATTGATGCTCTGCTAAAACAGTTCCTTAACAAGAATCCCAGGTTACCTGCAAGGCTGTAAGCTGTTAAAGCTAGACAGTTTACAGCAGCTGCAATCATCCTCTCATCCTCTCTTAAAACAAAGAGCTAATACCGGGATCCAATTTTAAAAAAAAAACCCAAGAAATTTATGATTGTGGCAAGGAAAAGAAAAGTGCATGAAATTCATCCTGAAATCAATTATTGCAGAAAAATGGAACTAATTCCCTGCAATTCCGGGTTGGTATATGCCCTCTCTCATCTAATTTAGAGATAAACACGACGGACTTTAGGAACCTTACACTGGATATTTGATGCAGAGCTTAAAAAAACGTGCTTTCCTCAAACAATAAGAGCAGATCCAACTGGGACAGGAGATACCTCCTGGCTGGAAGTGTAGGAGATACCTCCTGGGGTAGGAAACACCTCCTGGCTGGGGACTTTGGGGAACATATCCTAGAGGTGAAAGGGACACCCCACATCTTACTTGTTTCACTGCACACCGCAGCTCAGGCTGTGCACCCCAACAGTAGAGGCTCCCCCATCTGAAATAGACCACCATTGAATCATTTGGGCTAGAAGGGACCTCGGAGATCTTCAGGCCCAACCTCCTACTCAAAGCAGAAGACCTTATACCATCCTGGGCAAATGATTGTTCCATCTATTTTTGAAAACCTCCAGTGATGGAGCATCCAGATACCCCAGGAGGCAAGCTGTTCCACCGATTAATTGTTCTCACTGTCAGAAAATTTCTCCTTACTTCTAGGTTAGGTCTATAATAATAATACTAATACTAATACTACTACTGCTACTATTACTACTACTGCTACTAGTGCTACTAATAATAATAATAGTAAAGTTGGAAGGGACCTTGGAGGTCATCTAGTCCAACCCCCTGCTCAGGCAGGAAACCCTACACCATTTCGGACAAATGGCTGTCCAGTCTCTTCTTAAAAACTTCCAGTCTTGGAGCATTCACCGCTTCTGGAGGCAGGTGGTTCCCCTGGTTAATTGTTCTAACTGTCAGGAAGTTTCTCCTTAGTTCTAAGTTGCTTCTCTCCTTGATCAGTTTCCATCCGTTGCTTCTTGTCCTGCCTTCAGGCGCTTTGGAGAATAGCTTGACTCCCTCTTCTTTGGGGCAACCCCTGAGATACTGGAAGACTGCTATCATGTCTCCCCTCATCCTTCTCTTCGTTAAATTAAATTCCAGCAGCCGTTCCTTATATGCTTTAGCCTCCAGTCCCCTAATCATCTTTGTTGCTCTTCTCTGTACTCTTTCTAGAGTCTCAACATCTTTTTTACATCGCAGTGACCAAAACTGGATGCAGTATTCCAAGTGTGGCCTTACCAAGGCATTGTAAAGTGGTATTAACGCTTCACGGGATCTGTTAATGCAGCCTAGCACTGTGTTGGCCTTTTTGGCAGCTGCAGCACACGGCTGGCTCACACTTAAGTGGTTGTCTACTAGAATTCCGAGGTCCCTCTCACAATTACTACTACTGAGCAAGGTGCCACCTATGCTGTACTTGTGCATTTGGTTTTTCTTGCCTAAATGTAGAACCTTGCTTTTTTCACCATTGAATTTCATTTTGTTAGATAGTGCCCAGTGTTCAAGTCTGTCCAGATCCTCCTGTATCTTAAGCCTGTCTTCTGTCTCTCTTTGAGAATCTTCTTGTGGGGGTTTAAGAAATGCTTCAAAACATCCAGTATAATTTCCTGCCCTCTGGCGACAACCTTTTTTTTTTTTTTTTGCTTTCTACGGCAGTGATGAAGACACCAGCAGCAGGTGGTTATGAGTGCCACCCTCAGATTTATGCCCCCGCCACCCACCCAGGTGTGTCCCAGTGGCCCTCAATGACATTTTTCAACCCACAGCTCCATTCTCTAAATTGCGGGTTTAGGGTTTGATTGTTTTTGTTCTAAGAGGTCTTCTGCAAAAATGAGATGGGCTGATGGTGCTTGGCGGGAAGAGCGGTCCATGATGGGAAGGTGGTGAGGAGGAAGGCAAGCGACAGACTCTACTGCACACACATGAAGCTTGCGATTGCAGCACTAAAACATCTCAAAGAAGCCACTTAGTTTGGGCCTGTGACGCACCTCAGAGAGTTTCCCTGTGTACATCTGTGAGCCACAGAGAGCTGGCTGCAATGGATGTAAATAAAGAAAGAAAAGAAAGTTAAAACAGAAGGTGGCGGGAGAAAAAAATCAGAAGGCGGAAAGAGAGAGACTCCAGCGGGTCAATAGGTTTCCTGTCTAACTGAGGGAATAGCAAACACAAGGGGTCATTCACAAGTTACCGGGGAGGTGGGGGGGGAGATTTTGGGGGGGAAACAGAGAAAAATCTCACAGCCCAAAGTTGGAGGCATCATTTTCTTGTTTGGAAAGAACTGTGGGGCTCTAGCTAACTTTATTTCTGCTTTGAGACTGACTAAAGAGTCATTCTACTTCATTTAAGTAGTCCTATAATCGGATGGACTGTTCGGTTTTCAAAAATAGAAGGGATTAGGTTGAATAGAATGAGGTTTTTTTTCTTTTTCCCCTGGACAATTCTGAAAGGGCTCCATGCAAAGATTTACAGCACAGTTATAAAGAGATTTCTTTGGAAGGGAAGGCCAACTGCTTCTAACAAAGCCTCAGGGGATGTGGGTTCTGGGTAGCACCTGTCATGTCTGGCCTGGACACCTCCTGAAAAACTATGAATCACAACAGGCTGGTTTAGAAAAGGGCAGCAAAATGCCTGGAAAACAGTTCTGTATCTAACTTTACAGCATAGCTAGAATGAGCCTCCACTGCACCAAACTTCTGCCAGAAGGATAGTTCAAAAAGGAACTGACTGGCCTGAAATGGAAGTGTTATTTCTGTAATCTAAAGTTACACTTTCTTTTTACTTCTTCAATCAGAACCAATTTAAATTTTCATTAAGGCATAAGGGGGCATGATGCCTACGTGTCACCTCCCCTAGTTCTTAAAATCAGCGCTGCCTGGTTTTTAAAAATTCATTTAATAGTTTTTAAAAAAGAGAATCTGGCGTTCTCAACCCCTCTCTTGGGGAGATGGGCAGTTTAGAACGATGAAATATTCATTAATTAATTCTGAAAGGGAAGGAACCAGCCTGCAGAAGCATCTTTATTTAAAATGCTTACGGGCCTTATATGGGCATTCTTAGTAAATAAAAAAAAATAGGGTACAGCAGGAGAAACTAGTTGCAAGTCCCAAAGATGCTTTTTCAAAAGGCAACTGGACTTTCTTTTTTTGTTCCCCTCGGAAATGTTTCGCTTCTCATCCAAGAAGCTTCTTCACTTCTGCAAGCAAACTTCAGTTCTGTTCTGTTCCAAACTTCAGTTCTTCAAGGGGAAAAAAAACAACAAGAAAGCCCAGTTATCTTTTGGAAAAGCACCTTTGTGACAACCATGACTTGGATGATGGAGAATCTCCACAGTTATTAAGCCATGCAAGTGTCTTCTCATGGTGCCAATGAAGTCTAACTGTGTTCTAAACTTTCAGAAGGTGCCCACCAGCACTCAAACTTTGTCTTTCATAGTCCAAGAGACTATGACATCATTGCTTTAGTTCCAGATTGCTGATGTACGCTCCCACAGAGTGGGTCTCCTCAGGGTGCCGTCGGCCAGACAATGTCGGCTGGCGACCCCCAGGGGGAGGGCCTTCTCTGTGGGAGCTCCAATGCTTTGGAACGAGCTCCCCTCCGAACTCCGTAAGATGACAGAATTGCGTTCCTTCCGTCGAGAATTAAAAACATATCTTTTTCAACAAGCCGGCCTGGGATAGTAGCTCCAGTACCAACAAGGCCATAATTGTTTTAGGGGATTGAGCTTTTAAAATAATGTATTGGGTTTTAAATGATTCTGGGCCAAATTGTTTAATCTATTTTTAATCATTTTACTTTTTGTATGTTGATGTTTTTAATTGGGCTGTACACCGCCCCGAGTCCTTCGGGAGGGGGGCGGTATAAAAAAAAATCGCATAAATAAATAAATAAATAAATAAATAAATGTCCGGTCCAGCATTGAATCTGGGTCCTTCTGCATATGAAACAGATGCCTGAATACTTCAGGGCTACCAAAGATGGACCATCACTATGTATAGAGAAAATGCTTATCTCAGTGATGGCGAACCTTTCAGAGACTGAGTGCCCAAACTGCAACCCAAAACCCACTTACGTATTGTCGGGTGCCAGGTGGGTGTGGCCCATTGGGTGGGTGTGGCCAATTGGGTGGGCATGGCCCATTGGGTGGGCATGGGTGCGGTGGTAACGGCAGACTGGATGGGACTAAAAAGTTCAATCAATCAATTCTAATTTTGCGAGATTTTTTTTTCCCGCGTGAAGTTGAAATTGATTGATCGATTGATTGAACCTTTTTTTTAAGTGAAAAGGTTTTATAAAACTCAGCTGAAGGCCTAGGACTGGGGCGACGGCACGTGTGCTCACGGAGAGGGCTCTGCGTGCCATCTGTGGCACGCCATGCCATAGGTTTGCCACCATGGGCTTATCTGCTCACTGAAATCTTGTGGTCATCTGGTTTTCCCAGTGCATCATGCTGGTTAGGCACAAAGAATCAGGACTACACATTAAATTCCAGCTAAGCTGATTTATTGCTCTTACCTATGTTCAAGAAGCTAGTCAACTATCGGTCAGCACTAAATTGAGTTAAATAAGAATGAGATAAGACAGATACGTTAATGGAATTCAAAAGGGGCTGGACTTGAAGCATTTGTGGACATGTAACGATTCTGGGCTGAGTTCTCTCTTGACTCCATCCCTAGGATCTGCCAATGCTTGCCATATTAACACCAAACTACTCTTTCATTCTCTGATCTTTCTTTCTAGACGGAACTTAAGAGTGTGTCTTGTTAAAATCCAGGTTCTCCCATTTAAGTCAAGGCAACAATATTATGGTGACATTGATTAAGGCCGGAGAAAGCTGTTTCCCCTATTCATCTTTCATCAACTTGTTCAGTGTTTTGTGTCCTGATTTTTGTTGTTTACAGTGGTGCCAAGCAACAATGAAATGGCAATGGGACATGCACCATCACAAGCAACCTCATGCCAGCTGATGTTCATGATTGAAAGCCAAGCTTCAGAGCGAATGTCCCCAGTTATGATTTTGGGATGTAGCTGTGAGCAGTGCAAAGCAACTCAGCCAGGACAACGATTGGGCCTGTGTCAAAAAGAAATAAAACACTAAACAAAAAAAAAAAACCTGGGCACATTGCACACAACTCATGATGCTTAACACAGACAGAATGATGGCTACCCTCTGAAATGAGGGAGGAACATTTGCACAGGTTTAGAATATTCCCCCCCACACACACTTTAAGAGAAAGAATATGAAACCCAGGAAAAATCTTTTTTTTTTTTTGCCAAAAATCCTTAGCGGAAGAATCCCTGCTGCAATAAACTTATCATTAATTTTAAAAAAATCAGATCAGTCCTACAGAAAAACTCATTTAGCAATGATCACAGTGTCAAAAATGTTTCATTTTTAAAAAAAAAATCAAAAGAAATCAAAATGAAGCTGTTTATTTTCATGCCTTTTAATAACAACTGGCCAAGGCACATACAATATGGAAATGTCATCAAATAGTTGTAACGTATAGTCTATTGTGAATGCTAAAATTTAGTAACTTTGGTGATATGCAACAGGCATCCTAGTCAATTGGTAGTAATTAATTATTATTACAAAATTATATATATATATATAATCTTCAATAAAAATATTGAAAAACATAGGAAAGATAACTTCTAATATTACTATTTTTACTAGTAGCATTAACCTTTTTTAATATTATATCAAACTGTTCCATCAGATCTTGCACAGGGGGCCTGCTGTGTACCATTAGCCATGAGCTACCTGTGGTGGGTCGCAGGAGATGTGCCTTCTAGGGTGCCAGCCTTATAGAATATTCTTCCCCCCCCCAAAAAAAAAATTAGATTGATTTTGATATTCCAAAAGATCTTCCATAGCTGGTGCTGTGACCAGGCGTGGGACTCCCACGGATCCAGAGACTTGGTTATATGCAGTTCAGAAGCTTTATTGCTTAAGCCTATATAGAGCAATCTAATCAACTAAAGTTCACTACTAAATTGGCACCAGATGAGGGTCAATGGAATTCAAAAGGGGATGGACTTGAACCATTTATGGCAACATAACAATTCTAAGCTGATGACACGCTTAACTCTGCCTTCCATCTCCTACACCTTCACTTTGATTGCATTTTCGTTTTCAGGGTAATTTTCTCTAGACTCTTTTGTATTTGTATTTGCTATTTTTATATTTTTAAAAAGCTATTGTTATACACTGTCCACTGTTGCCTTCAGTGTGATAGATGGCTATATAAATTTGATTAATGTTTTTTTTAATGGAGGGAGGATCCCATGAAAACAAAGGTGCGAAGGGCTCACAAAAGTCATAACGTGGTCTTGATTTAAAATACTCAGCACTGAATTTGGAACCTGCTTATTAAATAAGCCTATAAGGTAATCCAGCAATATCTAATTTCTAGAAACAATGGGATTGTGGAAGTAGGAGCTCTGGGCTCATAAAAGAAAAATTCTCCGGTGATTTTAAGGATATTCCAGCAGTCCCTTCCTTGCTGTAGAAGTTGGCCCCTATAAACAACCATCTTAGAATCACAGAACCATAGGGCTGCAAGGACCTTAAAGGTCATTTAGTCCAACCTCCTGCTCAAGGCACTCCTATCTTATACCATCTTGAAAAAATGGCTATCTTCTTTAAAAAATCTCCCGTGATGGAGCACCCACAATTTCTGGAGGCAAGCTGTTCCACTGATTAATCGTTCTTACTGTCAGGATTTTTCCCCTTAATTCTAGATTGGATCTCTCTTTAACAATCTTAATGATCCACAGGCAATTCTGTTAACCAACATCTCCAGACGGAACAACCAGTCCTTTTCAGAATTATTCTCTCCAAAATTCCATTTTTCATTGAAGCCCCCTTTTTCTTGTTAAAAAAATCTCTCTTTGAGGGCCTTGTAAAAGGCTCAAGAAGTAACAACATATATGTTCCTGTTGGTGCATTTATTTGATCTGCTTTCTACTTTTCCCCTAGAGCTTAAGGCAATGTGCTCCTGCCCCTCCTGTTTTTTAAACTCTTTTGTCTTGAGAAATCATTTCATTATTTTCCCAGTGGTGCTAAGCAAGGAAGGATAATGTGTGGCACTCCAGATGTGCACAGAATCCCTGATCTCTCCGTCATCAGCCATTAAGACTTCTGCCACTTAATGCAGAAGAGGCTGCATCAACATGGATTTGGATGGAGAGAAAAAAATTGCAAACCAGCAAGACGATATACGGCTGATTTATTTTCTGTGACACATTCTTCCACCGACTCTCCCCAGCCTGAACAGCTTAATGTCTTTCCTTGAGAATGAATCAAAGAAGGGAAGCCGAAGAGACAATCTGGCCTAGTGGCTAAGGCACCAGGCTAGAAATTGGGAGACCGTGAGTTCTAGTCTCTCTTTAGCCCTGAAAGATGGTTGGGTGATTTTGGGCCAATCACCAGGAGACTGCCTTAGCCATAAAAAGCCAGTTGGGTGGACTTTGAGCCAATCCTCTCTCTCAGCCCAAGCTACCTCACAGGGTTGTTGTTGTTGTGGGGGAAACAGGAGGAGGAAGTTGTGGTGGATATGTTCACTGCCTTGAGTTATTTGTAAAAATAATAAAGGCAAGATAGCAATAGATAAATCAATAAATATATCCCGCAGTAGGGGAAAACATGATTGGTTAAGCCAGCAGTAAGAAAGAAGCTCGGGATGTGCAAAATTTTGTGTGTGAACAGAGAATGTTCCGTACAAGAACAGCCGGTTGTGGTAATCGCCATCTAAGTCTAAAGATGTATATTTCAGGTTTGTTCATTTGCTCTAATATTAGCAGTTTCAGGACGGGATGGGATATGGATGGGAGACCACCAGGAGTTCCCTGGAATGAGTTATCCAAGGGTGCTGAAAAAATACCCTAGAGCAGGCATGTCAAACTTGCGACGTCCCGTGACATCGCGCAACGTATCAGGCCAGTTTTGCCACTGCCGGCAATGGGGTGGGCACGGCTTCCACATGACGCGTCCGGCCCACAGGCCGGGAGTTTAACACCCCTGCCCTAGAAGAAAACAGTATGGCTGGCAAGGAATTGTGGGGGCTGAAGTCCATCCATCTTAAAATGGCCACAGTTGAAACACTGGCCTAAACAATAACAAATTATTGTAATTTCTATCATGCTGTGAGCCGCCCTGAGTTCTTTGGAATAGGGCGGCATAGAAATTAAATTAATAATAATAATAATAATAATAATAATAATAATAATAATAATAATAATAATAATAATAATAAATTCAGCAACGGCTCTGTGTGAATATCCATTATAACCTCATGCTAGAAAACCACAACTCCCAGTCTCTCTTTTCATTTGGACATGTTTCCTAATCAATATCTGACATGTAGGTCAAGTGATAGCTAGATTGTCAGGGTTTGATGTTTAATATTGCCCCCACCCTCTCCGCCTTTCGCAAATTACTTAAGACACATCTTTGCCGGCAGGCCTGGGGCAGTTAACATCTGGCCCCAGCCAGTGCATGTATGTTTGTATGTATGTCTTGAATGATTGGTGTTTTTTTTTTTAAATTAAGGGGTTTTTATACTGTGTTTTAATGTTAGATTTCTATCCATGTTGTGAGCCGCCCTTAGTTTCTGGAATAGGGCGGCATAGAAATCCAATAAATGAAATGAAATGAAATGAAATATCAAGTTCCTCGTGTATCCTATGAGCCAGATCAACAAAACACATTCAGATTTTTTTTTCCTATAGTTTCTCATAGTTCATAGCCTTTCTTCCTTTGGGGAGGGAAAGCACTTTTAGTGAGTTACAATAAAGTTTTCAGATCCATATGCCTAGATAGGTTTCGGCATTGTCCTCCATTATGGTTTATGTCATTACAGTGTTTCTCAACCTTGACAATTTTAAGGCATGTGGACTTCAACTCCCAGAATTCCACAGCCAGCATTGTTGGCTGTGGAATTCTGGGAGTTGAAGTCCACATGCCTTAAAATTGTCAAGGTTGAGAAACACTGGTTTATGATGAAGGCACATGCAGCTGTTATCTGAAAGGCAGACTCAATGGGCATTGAACGTAACTATGGCATAGACCCCATGTGCATACCTGTTCTAATGAACACCGAGCAGGTGGTTAGTGCTACCTCTGTCCTCACATCTGTTCTGCATTCAAGAAATACCTGTACAGGATTCATGACTGGGAAATGAAAAGAAAGGAAAGGGTGTAGAAACAAAGACTTACTGTGAATTCCCCAGTGACGGCATCAAAGCCAACATGGATTGTGTGCTCGAAGTCTGAAGGGAGAGAAATTTCAGGTCGTTCTTTCTCTTTCTTCTTATTGGCTGGGGGCAAAATGTTAACAGCCATTTATTTTTCTATGTAGTCATTTGTTCATCGATTTTACTGTCTGATTTAGTCAACGCAAGAAATAGAAGGGCAGGAAGAATAAAATACAATTGGATTCAAAAGGATCCTTGGCAATAGAACCTAAGGAGCTTGATGCATTTGTCCGACTCTGAAGCATTTTCTGCTTTGCTGCTTAACTGAATGGAAATACCAATAAAGGAGAATATTGGTAGCTCAGGCTTGAAATGAGGGGTCCTTTGTGCTCCCTGATGTTTCATTAGCCAAACTAGGTAGCATCAGGGCTTTTTTTCCTCATAGAACGCCCAGAATGGAGTTCCGGCACCTTTTTTGGAAGGAACCTTGTAGGGTAGGCAAGGTGGGTTGTATGACGTGTGTGAGTTCTG